>JAGFPH010004260.1:76768-88475 GCA_018207615.1 Philaenus spumarius
TGGACTAATGAAGACGGGGGAGCAGCGTATAGAGCAGTTAAGCCGCCCCCAGACTGGACTATATAAGCCAGCTTACTAAGACTGTTCAGGTTTAGCCTGTTGGCCAGTTTGCTTCTCCCAATTTAAATGTACTTCTAATGAGAGTTTGTAGTTGGCAAACAAAATGTTATTTAATTAGCTCTAATATTTTAGTACAAATACGTAGGTATGAAACTATAAAATATTACCCAAATCAACTTCATAAATTTGCTTGTAAACTACCAAAATATATCAGAAATTGGAATTTTATTTTAGAGATATCCGTTTAGACATAAAATTAAAAAAATCAATAATAACGGGTAATTAATTACCTTATTCCAACCGTCGAGCACTCTAAAATATATCCTTTTTGGATTACCGATTTCGATGGTTCATGCCATCATCAACCTCAAAAAATATTCATTCCACTGTTGTGGAACACTTCGTAACAAGCTATACACAAGCAACATAAAACATTAAAAAACACAAACACTTGAACAAATCTATATATATAGAAGCCAAATACCACTCACTCACTCACTGACTCATCACGAAATCTCAAAAAATACTGAACGGATTGGAACGAAATTTAGTATGTAGCTTCCTCTACTAAGAAAGGGTTTCAAAAAATTCGAAAACTTAGGGGGGGGGGGGGTCAAAGTAACTAAATCACGGTTTCTCTAAAACTACTGAACTGATTGGAATGAAATTTGGTATGTAGCTTTCTCTAGGTCCGTAGGGGCTGGCTAAGAAATGATTCGAAATCTTAGGGGGGTTTTGGGGGAGTCAAAGTTACTAAATCACAATTTCTCCAAAACTACCTAATGGATTGGAATGCAATTTGGTATGTAGTTTCCTCTAAGGCCATAGGTGCTCACGAAGAAAGATTTTTTTTTTAAATCGAAATTTCAGGTAGTTTTGAGGGGGGGGGGGGCAAAGTAACAAAAACAAGTTACAGTTCGAACGGATTGGAATTAAATTTGGTATGTAGCTTCCAATTCCTCTAGGGCCCTATATGCTCGCTAAGAAAGGGTTTAAAAAAAATCGAAATTTTAAGGGGGTTTGGGGGATCAAAGTTACAAAAAAAAAACCACCGAACGGATTGGAATGAAATTCTGTATGTAGCTTCCTCTAGGGCCCTAGGTGCTCGCTAAGAAAGGTTTTAAACAAATTCGAAATTTTAGGGGGTGTTTTGGGGGATCAAAGCTACTAAAAATCCCCATAAGAAATACATAGTGTAATATATTTATTGATATATTTTTTTCTTTAATACCATTTAACTTTGATTTGTCTATCCGTGCATTAGTCCAACTAGCTTCATAATTGTAGGTGGGGTAGGAGAGGTGATTTATTAAAGTACGAGATTAACAAATATCATTATGGTTCGAATGATAATTGGTTGGTAGGCCTACTCACGTATGATGGTTTAGCAAAATCTAGACGAAATAAATATAATGAAAAATAAACGGTACCAGGAACTGGCACATGCTTTCTCATAAACATGTTTGAATTATTAAACAGATTCACTGTGACTTCATAATTGTAGGTGGGGTAGGAGAGGTGATTTATTAAAGTACGAGATTAACTAATATCATTATGGCTCGAATGATAATTGGTTGGTACTCACGTATGATGGTTTAACAAAATCTAGACGAAATAAATATAATGAAAAATAAATGGTCCGAAAACGGATATGTCCACAAAAATCTCAACATCGATTTTTTGCGATCACTATACTTTCTCTATACTATAGTATAGTGAGAAAGTAATATATGATTTGAATACATAATATGTATGATTTGAAATTGAACTGATCGCAGGGGCATCAACTCTGCCATGGTTTAGCCAGAATCTGTGTCTCAGAATGTTTATTAAGAGAAAAAAAAAATTACCTAGACCAAACAGTTTACACTAACGTAGAAACAGCAATCTTCTTCCTAATTTCTCTGGCAGATTTTGTAACGCTAGTTTCTTTCAATATCGAATTTCATTCCTGCTCTTGTCCGTTCGATTCAAACACTAGACTTGGATAGTTATTTCATTATTTTCGAGAACAAAATTTTAATCGTAGAGTATTTCTAGTTTCTTTTACAATTGTTGAGTTTCTCTGTTTGAAATATTTATGTAAATCAGAGTTGCAAAATTCGATTCGATATATCACATTGGCGCCAGCGGCTTTCGAGTTTTATAGGAAATACAATCGATATCTACGTTATTCTATGCAAATGCGATTGTGTAAGAGAGAGACAGCGCCTGTGAGCGAATTGTTTTTGATTAGTCATAAGTATCAGTTATGCTAACGTCGATGCTGACGTGAACTTTCCGAGAGTTCGTTGATCTCGTCGGCATAACAAATGTTTAGAGAAAGTTTGTAGCGAAGCAGATTCCGTCATTCCGACACACTCCTAACCTAACCTCGAGGAACTCCTCGCGTTTCATCACTTTGCGCGGATCGTCCTACGCTTGAAACAAAACTAAATATTTATGCACCAGTGTGCCTATACGAGAAAAAATAATTCCGTAACGGGCGTTCTTGCAGCATTAAGGAAGGGCCAAATAATGCAGACGATCTACCAAATTTTGTGTTCAGCTGTACTTCCACCATATTGTGAACTTGTCCATGTTTAAACTTAACCTCACGTAACATTAATGCCGGGTTTAAGAACATTCTACCTTATTAAAAAAAAACTTACACAATTAGTAAGCTATTTTTACAATTGGAAAACTATACGTTTTGATTTAGTCCCGGTCCAATGAGTGACACAAATTCATTAAGATGAAATAAATGTTTAGTGGAACAGAATTACAATTTCAATTTAACCAAGATGTTTTTTATGTGGACATCGTTAATGTGTGTATATATATATATATATGCTACTTACGTCGTCTCATACACACTGGTTCTTTTTTCCAACCGGTTTCGCTGCTTCAATTAGTCAGCATCATCAGGGCATATCCGCTACTGCTTCGTCATATATATATATATATATATATTATTATATATATATGTGTGTGTGTGTGTGTGTGTGTGCGTGCGTGTATGCGTGTGTAAATCATAGTAAAAATGAGTCTTGTGAACTAAACGATTAGATAGACAAGGACATGTTGAAGTAATTTAATATTGACAAGAACTAGATAGTTTTCAAATAATATTAGGCTACTTTTAATTATTATTTCTTATTTTTATTCTGACAAAAACTTGACATTGTGTATTTCGAAAGCTTAAATTTGTGAAAGAAAACAACACGTAATACATTTTTTTTAAACTTTCGGCACAATATTGTGAGTTTCTCGATTATTTATAATTCCAAACAATTGTTATTATTATATTTGCGGACGGCTTGTAATCAGCTGGACTGCTGTACTAGTGTAAATACTTTGTAATTGCAGTGGAAATTCTTTGTTATATTTCTTTAAATTAAAGCACTATTTCACCGAAAACAGCCCGACTTCATCAAATGTAGTGTTTAACAGTTACAAAAAAAACAGTCGATCGTGTAATCACATCTAAACAGTTTTAAAGGACGTTTAGACTAAGAACCAGTCTCCGATTTTATTACACGTTTCGTATTTCTCTTCTGTTAAGTGTTGTTTTATGTTTAATTAAAATTGATCGGAGTTCTACATCTGTTGAAAACAGTGTCGTTTAACAAAATCTGACATAATTAGGACAATAATCAAAAAGTATTTGTATACAATTTATCTACAACTCAAAAAGCAAACATACTTTAAGCAAATGTTTCATGATTTATAGTTTGCTTATAACGGTTTAACTGTGATAGTAGCCCGAACATAAATAATTAAATACAATAAAATTAAAATTATAAAATAATATTAAAGCAACAAAATTAAAGAATTCTATGAAATAATATGTTACTTACTATGTACCTAATAAATACTAGAGGACTTCGTTCCGTTCACCCTGGCACTACACTCAACTATAATCGCAGCCAGTGCATACAGAATATGATATTTTTAAGGAAATGACGATTTTTAGCACTTAGATCGGGGTAAAGTAGCGGTATCCTCGATACAGTAGGATCACATTAATTTGCGTGAATGACAGGAATTTGTTATATAATTGAAAGATTAGAATTGGAAATAGTTGATGTTTTAGATTTTATTAAACCCAAAGTTACGGGTATATCTTATATTTAATAATCTATATTTTTGATAATTTCTTGAAAAACAAAGTCGTCGATTGAAGTTCTAATTAATCTTTCTTTTATTTTTAACACTATAAGTTTTTGTACTAAATTAAGGTTAAACATTCTCGATTCAAACAGTTTACAGTTTAATCAAAGGTTAAGGTAACATTTGTTTTAAGAGATAGTATGAAGTAGATGCTGTTATTTACTGCCTACATTGTTTGTAGAAGGGAAGGGGAGGTTAGGCGTGAGAACGCGTGAAGTATAGAGATGCGCTAAAAGCCTGGACCAACATCATGTTTCACACTCTCACTAGGTTAGCCTACAGTTCCCACGCTGAGATGAAGCTGCATGGTAATGTTGACTGAAACTGGTCAAAGATATTTTACACAGATGTAAAACAAAAGTGTTGCCACGTTGAACTAATAGGTCTACTCTACTTGAAGTAGTAGACGACTCCTTACCTGTTAATCTACTTGCTAGACTTTTCCCTTTCAGACTTAGAAGATATTAAAACTTTGAGCGGTTCTGAATCCATTTCAACCTTTATTAAAACGGAATTATAAAATAAGAGTAAAGGAGTTGGCGTGCGTAATTTGCAGGAGGTGGGTTTAGTTACATTATAGAGTATCATTGTCTAATATTTAACATTAATTTTATTGAGATTATGTTAGACCTCTTAGGTGCCCAGCCCCCCCCCCCCTCCTCCCCAACACCTCCTGCTCAGAACTATAGTGCATCCTGGTTACTTATTGAAAGGGTTAAAGGACGGACAAGTAAGCATTATGTTCTTGATTTTCAGAAAATGCATTATTTGAACACTTCCTTCTCAGCTGAAAATCGATAAAATTAACTGACATAGGGTTTAGGTATTCGTTATTTGAATTTTCAAGCCTTGATAGTTTCAAAATGATGAGTTTTGTTTTATTTTTATAAGATAGGAGGGTTTAAGGTGTATATTTAAAGCAACTTTCCGAGAGTCAGCTCTTTTAATATTTATTTCAACGAATCAAATAGATTTAAGTAAAAATATACGTAAGTATACTCAAACGAAAGAAAAGTATTGTAATTAATTATAAAATATTTTATAAATATTATTACAATTAGAAAATTATTTTATAACAATCACTGTATTGGAATCTTCGACTCATGCGGTTCGCACTGAACTTATGAATGCTTAATACTGTATAAGAGTAGTGTTCTTTTGAGAAGTTTATCAACTATCCCTTTATTTGAAGTAGCTTTTAAAATATCCTTTGCGCTAAAATCAGAAGATTAAAGAGCCATTCTCACCCATACAACATCATAGGCGATTTTCACAAAACAATTAAAAATCTATTACATGGAAATTATCCAATTAAAAAACTTTACAATTAAGTAACATTTGGGAAAAACCACCGAACTTTCACTACAGCCAAGATTGTTAATTAATTATTAAATTCAAATAACAAAAATTATTTAAGTAAACGGTACCAGGAACTGGCACATACTTTCTCACAAACATATTTAAATTATTAAACACTGTGACTTGTAGGGTGGGGTAGGAGAGGTGATGTTTTATTAGGTCTTTATAGATGCACGTAAAAAGGTTTTGAAAAATTTTGAAAAACAACTCCCTTTATGGCCAAAAAACCCGCAAAAATTAGTTATTATTATTAGCTAAACGAGAATTTTTAGAAAGATTCGGTTTTTTGCATATGGTAGGGCACATTAAAGGCTACAAATAAGCCAAATTTTATCAAAATCGTTAGAGCCGTTTTTTTATAAAAAAATAATAACTGATTTTTTGGGGTTTTTTGGCCAAGAAGGGAATTGTTTTTCAAAAATTTTCAAAACCCTTTTTCGTGCATCGATACAGGCCTACTTAACATGTCTGGTGCAAATTTGGTTGAAATCGATTGAATATTTTTCTCTCTAGATTTGTATACATACAGACATTTTGTAAAAAAAACACTTTTTTGGACTCAGGGGGTCCCGAAACAGATATTTCCACAAAAATCTCAACACCGATTTTTTTGCGATCACTATACTTTCTCTATACTATTTATAGTATAGTGAGAAAGTAAAATTGAATTAAATGTGCACGCTTAATTAATTGTGAATTTCGCATATCCAAGAACTCAATTAGGTATACATATACATGTGCGTGAAACCACGGTAACTAGAACAAGACGGTATGTGTCACGCGCAGGTCGTTGGTGGCTATGACGTCACTGCCACCGAAGCGCCCGGCATCTCTACAGCGATTCGATTTCGCCAGTGACAAGCTTCTTAAAAACATCACCCTACACGACTATTGGGTGAACGGAAAATATACAATCTTTCATGGGATTACATATACACTCTAGGGAATCTAGAGGTGCAATTTTTTTATAGTAAAACCTTTTTTATCGACAGTAAATTCATAGTTATCTATATATGTATATAAATGAATTGCTGTTCGTTAGTCTCGCTAAAACTCGAGAACGGCTGGACCGATTTGGCTAATTTTGGTCTTAAAATGTTTGCAGTAGTTCATAGAAGGTTTATACGTAAAGAAAAATTTGAAGAGTTTCCCGAAAAAGTTTCAAATTTGGAAGAAACTCAACCGCCTTTACTGTATGAACTCAAAACCATAGCTTAAAAAAACAGCTGTTCGTATAAAAAGCTTAGCAACACGTTATGTTTGTTTACAATCATTACCATAGCAACATTTCTTAGCTAGCAAATTTATAATCACTTTAATACTCTTGAAAACTAACAGCTTTTTAAGGTTAGATTGAAAAACTATAAACAAACACAAGGAAAAATCAACGAAAAATGCTTACAGAATTATAATTCAACTCAAACATTGGTTATTAAATACCTATGTATATAGGCCTACTTAGAGATATGCTGTTTAAAATATTGTTTATATAAAATATATCATAACTATGAATTTTTTAATACTTTTCAAAATATATTTTCGCTATCAATAATAATAATAACAAACAAATTATTTGACACCATGCATAACCATAAACATACACGAGTTTAAGCATATTATATTGAAAACTAAACAAACAATCTGAATTAAACTAAATGCCATTAAAATATCACATTCATAGCTTTATTTTGATATATAATTGCATATTTAAATACTAAACAATATCTTATACTAAGTAGGCCTATACATTTAAAATTACAAACTCTATTTGAACCAGTTTGTTACATCCTAAATTAACGCGGATGTTACAAAGTGATTCAAATATTCGAAATTTTAGGGCGGTTTGGGGGGGGGGGGGTCAAAGTTACTAAAAATCCCTATAAGAACGAATTGGAATGAAATTTGGTACGTAGCTTCCTTTTAGGCTGTAGGTGCTCGCAACATTGTCAATGAAATTAAGTGAAAGTCAAAATTAGTAAAAACTATAAATTAAAACGACACATTTGTGTAAAAATTACACATAACTAACCCAGCAAATCGTTGTTTGCGTAAATAGTTCGTGTAAGTCAATCTGCTTCGGCTAGGCGGGAAGCATGAGACGGTGGCAGTGACGTCATCTAAGCTCAGAGTTACTGTATTCTATAGCCCTGTACTGCGCAGCTGTCTCGTGACACATACCGTGTAGTTCTAGTTACCGTGCGTGAAACAGCTTATATTGTGATGCATACTTGCTTAATGCGTTCCTGTTTCTTTTGGGGATACATTAAAATTTTTGTTTGTGCTGAAAAGATCTGTGGCATAAGACAATTAATTTAAGGGAAAGAATCATTTACGGCGGTTGAGACAGTTACACTTGCTATGTTGGTGAATACCTGGCGAGAAGTGGAATATCGTCTCGAAGTGTGTACGGCAACAAATGGATTCCACGTTGGAAGGCATTCTCTTTCATTGCATATACTCGTTAATGTAGTTTTTCATTAATTTCATCAGTCAATTTATACATAAACTAGGCAGTTCTTTTTCAAACACCCTGTTTTATAATTGCTGTAGGGCTATTCAGCACTGTACTAGCCGATAAAGTCAATTTCCTTAATTATTGCAATAAATTCAGAGTAATAGATTCAATTCTTAAAAGTGTATCATATATTTGTTGGAAAATGTACAGAACTTATAATACAAATTACTATGTACGTATAAGGAAAAAAATCTTCACAAAAAGTATTCCAATAACGAAATAGGAGAAAGTATAGAATGCAAGGTAAAAATTATTGTAAAACATCTAGGAAAAATTAAAAATCACTTAGTAAAAAGAGTTATGACTTTTAAACAGAAAATTATTTTTTTGCAACCAGAATTTTATATAATATGTCAATAATTAAATTAAACACTTAAGAATTTAATGTTTTCTTCAAAATTTGTCGCCTATATAGTCATCAAAAGTAATGTCGCTTCTTATGAGTTGTAAAGCTTTATTTATCTAGGCCTGATAGTAATTATTAAATAATAAATTAACCCGTAATACAAAAGTAGTTGTTTCACCATTAACATCAAAAACCCTATAAAAGTCCCCCCTCAAAAAAAAAATTCTGATGGCGCAAGATGCGCCTCTGGTTTCTAAAGATCGATTGTATCAAAATAAATGCCCAACTGTACGGTGAATGGTTTAGGGAACACTGTGCACTGAACACGTGACTATTTATTTCAAATTTTAAATATTTGATCCAAACAATATAGTAAACTAGAGGATTCTACCCCTCCAACGCCACTCTCGATGAAGTAGAAACACATTTATTATTATATAGACTTCTCTGATATTTTCAGAATCACTTACATCGGAGTAGGGTGGTAGATTCTGCGTTAGTTTTTGCGCGAATGACGGGAATTTTTAATATAATATAGAGATATAATAATAAAGTCTCATACTTTACATTCTTTCAATGTGTGTTACTACTTTTGCGTTTTAGTATTATGGACGATTCACAAATGTTTGCTCTGCAACTGACAACAAACTGATTGGAATGTCTTTCATAATAATTAACAGTCGAAGTTGGTAATTTTAAAATGCCTTTCATCTATAAGATACATTCATTTAAGCTGACATAGTGCACATGTACTATCTAAAAACCTAAATGAATAATATTAGTTTAAAGAAAGTAATTATTTCTTTGAGGCTACAGTGCCATGCATAATTTCCGTAATTTTAAGGTAACGTATCTTAAAATAAACGGTACCAGATAACTGCCACATACTTTCTCCCAGTTAAAACTTTATACCTTCCCAAGAGTAGCATAGGAGGTGGTTATTTAGAATTGCAGAAGTAGGAAAATGTTACCATGAAAAATATTAGATGCATGTAACACACATCTATATTATATTATTATTGTTTAAACTATTCGATCGATTTCGAACAAATTTGCACCAAACATGTCAATTAGGACTGTATAGATGCAGGAAAAAATGTTTTGAAATTTTTTTTAAAAACAACCCCCTTTTTGGCCAAAACCCCCCAAAAATCAGTTATTATTATTATTTTTACCTAAACGAGAATTTTTTGAAAGATGCTGTTGCATATGGTAGGGTACATTAAGGGCTACAAATAAGCCAAATTTGATCAAAGTCGTTAGAACCGTTTTTGAGAAATTTGGATTTTTCTCGGTTTTTGGCCATTTTTGGGGGGTTTGCTCTATAGGGTTACTCGTCTGTCGGTAAAAGTTCATTTACTCAGGAACTGATAAACGTATCATAGTGAAATTTGACTTCTAATGGCCAATACTAAACATAAATTTTACTACAGCCTACATTCTTGTAGGGGACAAAGTTTCTCGCCCCAAAAATAAATATTTTATGATTTGTCGTGTTGTATAGTTTGCAAGGGATTTATTTTAGGATTATGAGCGGGTTTTTACTCCCTTGCTCGCTTCGCTTACCACCCTCCACGGCGAGCAATTACAAATGGGTAATTGTATACTTTGATATTTTTACTGAAATGTAGGCACTTTTATTGAAGTATTAATGTGAGTGTGGTTGTGACCTGGATCCTGGCGCATGTGCAGTAGGGTCAGAGTTTTAATTATAATATACTGGGGGGAAGAGGTGACATGGATTTTCCTTTCCCTTTTGGCGCGTGAGTCAAAATTGTACTTTTCCAGTTTATTTTGGTTAATTTGTTTTTTTTAAGATTACTATTCTACATGTGTAACCATGAGTCGATGTTGTCCGGCAAGTATAGTACTACGCTGTAGTTTACTCCCGACCTACACTGGCGCTACATAACTAATATAACCTCTTCTGTTTGCATATTATTATACGCTATTGTAACTAAACCAGTAAATAGTAACTTATTTTGAACGTGTACGTAGCCTAAAATCAATATATGCTATGGTAATTCCTATTATTTGGATGTATAAATTTAATTAAGACACCTGAAAGTTTATGTACCTCGTTGTGGCAAGAATTTCTTTCGTAAATTCAAAGTTATCTCAAGTTTTACAGTTATTATAGGGTTCCCATAAAGGACCAGGTTGACGACTTCTCAATAATCACTATTTAAAATCCCTGCGACCTTAGGCATAGAAGCCGACCGAAAAACGAAGTAATTATTTCCGTCACGATCATCTCCTCGTACACATTATGACTATATCATGTTAGATAGCTTTGAACAGTCCCTGAAGTAATGGCTCCTGATTTCATATGTATTCCAATTTATAACATATAGGTTATGTCGAGTTCATCCTAGTAGGTGCTGCTTTGCTAACAGTAATTGTAAAATTATAATGTATATTTATTGTATTTACCTTTTCAGTCTGTTTAAAATAATCTTATTTGAATCTTAATTACCTACGGCCATTTCATCAACACAGAGACATCATCAGGCTTCACACATTATAAACACATAAACACAATACATATTTAAAAAAATAAATTATAATGTTTGAGATTTTGGTGAAGATTTCATCCTTATGTACCATTTAGCAGAGAGCTGAGCGTAACTGACTTCAAAGTTTGAGGTCTCCAATTCAGGTGGATGATCAGACCATAAATGATTGTATTGTTGGTGTATTCAAAATCTGACTTGTGGTACACGGTTGTGGTCGTGTTCCAAGTAATTGTCTTAATTTTAAAGTTATTGAGATAAACCAAGTGCGTTTGACAGTGGAAGGCATAGATGGTAAAGACGATCTTGGAGAACAAAATTTAATAAATTGCTAACATAAAAACGTATGCAAATATTATTAATAAAACAAGTATTGTGATTCTTAATTATTTTGAAAAATCGAGGGTTTAAACATTATACTATAATGTTTGGATGTTTTACTATTTTATTTCATCTCCAATTGGGTCTATTTTAATCTTGTTTGATGTTCCGAAATGCTATCTATAGAAAGACGGGGAAAGATTCAGATCGTATTTCTGCTCCAAAATAGAAATGTTGACCCGAGAGACGAGATTTATAACTCGAGAACCCTGATAATATTGTATACATATTTTTGTATATGTAGATAGATCTTTTGGAGAGGTTTGCTGTTTTAAGTTTGCTAAACATCAGTAGGCCTACTTTACAAGTTTTTTAAAATAGTTAAATAATATTAAACAAAACAGTAGACTCATTGGTTGACACGTCGTCTTGTTGCAATTA
>JAGFPH010004260.1:91463-101956 GCA_018207615.1 Philaenus spumarius
TCTTTATTTTGTTTATGTTATGCACTTTGAATGGTCAGTATATTTTACAATTTTAATAACTACATATAGTTTTGTAAATATTTTTCTGATGGACGCCAGTTTTAATAAATAAATCGAATTAATCCTAAACGTTCAAGAAAAATGTTGTAAAACTTAAAATTAATAATTTGAAACTAAATAGCAAACATACACTTAGATTTATAGGCCTAGTTGTAACCTAACCTAGAAATAACAAAAACACAGGGCTAAACTTTTAGAACTGAGTTGTAAAAAGTGATGGTAAAATGGTTTATGCCAAGTTAACGTGAATATGTGCCCCCTTTATTATTAATAGTGATACCGATGTCGTTTCAGTTTAGTAGTAGGCTTAATAAAATAAATTTCTATCTTATAGTTTACTGTAGGAATGAACTATTACGTGATAAAAATTCATTCTAAACTCGTTCACAATAATATATAGGCTAATGGTTGTGGTTGTTTTAAAAACTAATCCTGATTGAAATGTAAAAGATACATAATATTCCACATTATGCAAATTTAGTTAATGGTTTGCCTGTGAAGTTCTTTACTAATCAGCGCAAAAATAATAAACAATTTGCATATTTACACTCTGCATTGATTTATGACGTGTATATTGCATCGACTTAACATTAATTTTAATTCTATCAGACAAATAAAAATGATTTAATTGCCTCTAGTTAGATTTGATGTTTTATCGTGGAAGTGGGTGGATTGACAGGAATAAGTGTTTTTGAATTTAATTTATGTTCCGTATATGTAGCCTACTTGATGTTACAAAACAAATCAACAAAGAATAATGATATAAATCAAACTAGAAATCATATCAAATTATATGTGACATACAAAATTAAACACACCTGTAATTAATAATTAAAGGCGTCCTTTGATATTTTACCCTATAAATACCTTACATTGCTATTGATGATATTAAAAGAAATAAAGAACTATGTTCTCAAACGAGTTTACAAAAAGCACGAACCCTCTGTTTTGCAATTATAATAATAGTCACAACTGACTCCAAACAACCAGGAATCTGAACCAGGACACTCCAGGGAAATAATGCTTTGAAAGTGACAACGTGATTTGTTTTTTTATTTGATCGTTAGTATTGTGCACGCATTTTGGCAACACTCTAGCTTAAATATAGGTTTACGCTTGTTCTAGGTGAAATCAAGGTCCTTGTTTAAACTTTCATTTATTGAGTAGTGAAGTAGGTAATTAATAGTCACATTTCTGAAAATATCTCTTTATGGAAAATAGGTCTAGGAAAAACGGTTTCAGATGATACGGAGAAAGTTACAATTTACCAGGAAAGGTGTTACCTAACGTAAAAGGATGCCCGAATATATTCTTTGATTTATTTAGTACTTAAAAATCAATAATTATTTCATCGTTACTATATCCCATTTAAACAGATACTTTAATAAGGTGCGTTCACTCTGGGCAAACATGTGCAAACTTTGTAGAACATTTAGATCAATGGTAGTTGTTTAAGTTTTAACTATCGTATACTTTGTATGAACTCGTTGATACAGATATATTTCCATATAAACTCGGAGAAAATAAATATAATAATTTTTTTAAATGGTAATATTATTTTGGTATTTATGGTTCGACTCTAAAAGACTATATAGTGCCTATATTTTCGTTATAAAAATTTTGAGAATAAAATAGAAACGCACAGGATTGTGTAACATGAGATTTTATTATTTCTGATTGCCTTACTGAACTGGTTAATTTTACTATAAATTTACTTTTTTGTATACTTCAGCTCTCAGTCCTTTAAAGGAAAGAGCTAAAATACGTACTGACAGCTTTAAGTATACAAAAAAGGAAATTTATAATGAGATTTTATATTAGAGTATTTATTATTTTTTAACATTATTTAGATACAAGATTTTGACTTCTAGTTTTAGTCTTAGATTCCTCATTATATGTAAATTACAGTATCGAATAGACCTAGAGGCTCTAGTTTTTAAATATTAGCCTACTATTTTGTGTTTAATATTTTTTTTTTTTTTAAATTGAAACTATATTGTTCCTTTTTCAATATAATTACACAAATAATAATTAATGAATAATCAAGTTGTACAAAAAACCAAAAAAAGACTAACTTTAACAAAATATTACGATTAGATGTAAATAGGTGTATGATTAAAAAATAAAAACTAATAGCTTATACTGTCCCTGTAAATAAAGCAAAACTTAAAATTTCTTATAACTGGAATAACACTTAAAAACACCTGTATCTACGTACATAAACAAATTACAATTAATAACTTTAAAAAAAAACATTAACCTTTGCATATTAAAATATAAAGCCAACTACATTAATACACAAAAACATACGCACGCATAACAAAACCGCAAATAAAAAAATGAGACAACAAAAGGCACCTCTAAGGCTAGGCCTATGTAGAGGATTGCCGTAAAAACAAAACAAAAATAATGAACAAAAATAGACTTTCGAACAGAATTCGAGCGATCATATTACTTAAAATTATACTTAAAATATTACCTAATTAGTGAAGCTCGTAAAGTGTAAAAAAATGTATATCATGTAAGAGATGAATTTCATAATTACAACGGTGGGTATAATTTTGACTATGTCATAATTTCTAATAGGAAATCAACCTCTGGTAGTTCAAGCAACCGCAACCACTATCTTAATTTTTTTAGAACTCTTTTTTGTTAAAACTGTATTTAATATAATTTGGTAACCGATTAAATGTTCTGGGTGCGATGAACTCAAAAGTTTTAGTGAAAAAGTAAAATTTGGTTTTGTAATCTTTAAATTTTACGAATTTCTAAGTTTTATCTTATAATCACTAACCCGACTTGGAATATTACCGCTTTTTATATAAAACAGCTCCATTACCTTATAAATATACATATACTTTATTGGCAATATCCCGAGTTCCACAAAAAGAGGTTGGGACAAACTTCTTTCCTTGGTAAAACTGTAGCCAAGTATTCGCTGGACAGTGCCTAATTTGAATTTAAAAATGAATGATAAAAAACTAATGGAATTGGTGAGGCAAAATACTGTCTTCTACGATTTTGAAAATAATAATTTTAGTGATACTACAATAATTACAAAGAGAAGATGTGTTCGACAATAGATAAGAAAATGAACATTGCGTTGGATGAGTCAACAATTGTTTGTTAAGTTAACTATTTAATTTATTACAAAATCCGTCATGAATCATGAACTATGAACATGAATTATGTATCGAAGCATTAGTATTGTAAATTCACTCACATTTCCTATTTAGAAATGAAATGTTTACGATGAGAAAATGTCTTTCCTTAGTAAAAAAAGTTATAATAATATTTCGTTTTCTCATTTTAAAATAATTACCTAAAATGTAAATTAAATCCATTTCGTTATTTTATTGTTTAGCCTTTATTACTCTTTCAAAATTCGCAGGCTTTATTACTGTTGAAAGTAATACTTAGGGTTTTTAATAATATTCTGTGCATAACATAAATAAAATAACACAATCTTAGAAATTAATAATTAAGCCTAGAAAGCTGAAATCAGCGAAGTTGCAGTATGCTACTTCGCGCCATTTTGTAGCAGAGGGGCCAACAAATTAGAGTAAATTTTTTTGTAAATTAATTTTCCAGTCAACAGCTTCAATCGGGGAATTAAAAAATCTTTGTAACTATCTCCAACGTGAAACGCTGTAGCTGTAGAATTTCCTTTTTGTTGTGGTAAATTGTGTGAGAGAATTTGTTTTAGTGGTAGAATTTTATAATCTTTGATGCAATTATGCAATATACAAGTTGTTAGAACAATTTTATCTGCATTTTCTGGTACAGCTTTTTTAACCTTCTATTGTAAACTTGAAATTTTTGACTCAGAACACCAAAAGAGTTTTCGGCGCGTCTTCGAGCACGTGACAGTCTATAATTAAAAGTATTTTTCGTTATATCGTCTCGTTGTTGTATTGAAGAGTAAGGTCTTAATGCATTTGGTTTCAATTGAACATTTTCATCTCCCACTATTACAAAAGGCGAATCTCGGTTTGTCCCTAGAAGACATTTCTTTCTAAAGCTTTTCCTAATTTTGAGAGCGCCAAGATATCTCAATCACTGATTTTACCACATGATCCAATGTCAACAGCAATCAAATTATATTGACCACTAACCAGTGACAGGAGACTCATTGAGAACGTTTTTTTTTTTATAATTAAAAAATTGAGAGCCGGAATTAGATAGAGATGCTATATCACATGTTTCCCGTCAAGGGCTCCCAAGCCATTACGAAAATTCTAAATATTCCAAAATTAATTTGCAGTTCTCCTCCAGTTTTCTTCCGTAGGTGTGGGCATTACCTTATGTAACATTTTCTTTAATTATTGCATTATTAACTCTTTCACTGTTGTGACCTGTTGAATGACTGTTGAAAGACCGAGTCTGTAGCTGAAGTCACCAGTTGCCAAAAACGTGGAATAAAAAATATAATATAGACGCAAATATTAAAAACTTTACAGAAAATATTTGCAATTAAATAGTAGTATGAGTATTACATTCGCTTCTTAACAAGAATTCTTCCAACCTTTTCATTTGCTACCTGGTGTAAACGTGGCCTAACCTTGTTACCAATATTGTTAGAAGTAAGCTGAAATTGCTTCAACATTTGTTATAATGTTGCTTACATTTTTGTCAAATTACTGATAACATATTTTGTGATAGTAACTCGCCAAGATGTCTAATAACATCCATGTTACAACAATTTCGTTTTACCATAACCACATACACTGTCAAGTTTCATCTACCGCTTCATCGATGTTATAGCTTACCCCACTGTCAGAGATATTGGCATCTGTTGTAATCATTGAAGCCTGGCCCAGTCCTAATAAGTTTCCTGTCCAGGACAAAGGAGAGTTCTGAAATGTCCAGGATTAAACCCGAGTTGCTTCGCTCACTTAAGCCTTATTATATTTATCCTTCAGTGAACAATTTATCATCCTCAGATAGATATATGACATTCTGGTAGATTAGTGTTCGACTTAGTACGGCACTAAATCGATTTATTTGACTGTCTAGCAAAGCTCTTTATACTTTTATGATATGAACGATTTCCAACTTGGGCAAAGAAGAATGTCAGCGTTTAAATAGGGCAGTTAAGGCAGTATAAGGATTCAAATACTTAGTGAGTTGGTGTAAGCTTGAGTAACGGTATACATATTATTGTGTTGGGTATTCGTCTTACAATGTATGCGTCATAATAATAATAAAGTATTTATTTTCCACACAAAATAATTCAACAATTTACATTCACTACATGTAATTTATACAAAAAACAATTTAATTTACAAAAACTTCGTAAATTATACGGAAAATTTTGTAATCCTTAGAATAGGATACAACATAATTTTATTTTTGAAAATAAGAAAAGAGAATGCAACTAATACAAACAATATCTTAAACTGAAAGTAAAACTACAATAACATAATTATGCAATAAAATTAAGGGTCTCTGTCTATATTCTACATCATGCATTAACAGAACTTTACCCAAATAACATACATGACCGCATACATATACTGTATTAATAATGTTACACGTATTATAAAATATACAATAACAGACTTAAAAAGAAATAAAAGCTAAAGCAATATTAATTTCTATAAGAATATTATGCATAAAACGAATGAAGAATAAATTTGAACAAATCACTACCGTAAAATACCTTTCAACATCAGTAACTAGCGAAACAAATGTGTTTAATTAGTTTTCCATGGTAAGTTCTTCTAGCTGAACATTGTCTTGGTATGTTGTTAAACAGTTTAGGTACTCTGAATAAATTACAAATTTTAAAACCATTTCATCTAGGCCTTGGTAAAATTTAGATTCTATCACTTTAAAGATATTTTACTTCTCTGCAAAAAATATTTTCGCTCCAGATGTTTTGTAAAATCTGGCATCTTATAAACCTAAAGATATCGTAGTAGAAGTTTCTGAATGGAATTGAATAAGGAGAACGAGTGTTCCATTTTTCTCTTTAACGAAATACTCTTATTAAAGCTTTTGAATTTTTAAAATATGTTCAGTATCATAAGTATCTCCCCAAAAATGTACCGAATAAATGACTATGTGGAAAATAAATTAGAAGGGAAGATATATATGTCATGAAATATATCAGAGGTGATGCTTGCGTGCTTTGTTCGCCAACTACGAGTGACATAATTTAGTATAGGCAATACTTATTTATTTAGGTAGATAGTTTTACACCTTGAAAACCTGCGATGATTTATTTTAGTCATTGTAAAAAAGTTCAATTTGGGCAAAGTATTTATTGAAAAGCTTATCCAATGTGTGGGTATTTATTGGTTACGAGCTTGAATTCCCGAGTTTTATTACGGAACAATTTTTAGGTTTTCCTGTACAAAATATTAATTAATATTATTTCATATTAATATTTTTAGAGTGTAATCATTCATTTGAATGACCTTGAAAACTATAGCCTCGTCACAAATAACAATAGTTTTCAATGATTTTAAGCTAAAATTGTGTTATACAACCCTTCGATCCGATTCAGCTATTTTATCTGTTATAGACCCGGGGTGTGAAGTCTTAGATTTTCCTTTCTTAGTGAGCATCTACGACCCCACGAAAATATACCTTCAAATTTTCGTATTTTTATCTTCTGTAGGTTTTTGCTCTACGTTGATTCCGTGTGTGTCACTCAGGAGAGAGCTGCATTTTATATACAGGGGTGGCAAAAAGTCCCGGAACAACCCAATATCTTTTTCCAGGTTCCACTTACACAATTGAAACTTTGCAAATTGTTTATGGGTATAACAAACTACTTTTTTAGAATATGGCTGATTTTTCACCTCCTCTGGGGGACGGTCCGTCAGGAGTCGGTGAAAAATCTTAAATGTAAGCATGGGTTGTTATGCATATCATTTTAAATGTCTTGATGAGACAAACACAACGACATAATAAAAATGAAAAATGGATGATCCTGAAAAATGTTATGGCTGTTCAAAGTTTTGATATGCTGCATGTTAAATGAGCCTTATTCTAAGTTTAATTCCATCATCCTATATTCCAGCACTTGAAGTATATTGAAGTACTTGTTCAGGAACCTCACGATCCTGAGTTGTAAGTTGTAAAAAGAAAATTGTTTACGGGTATAAAGAACTACTTGTTTATGCAGAGTTGAACGTGTAATACATGGAACATGTAAAAATAAATTCATGTATACTCGCCTTTGTATAAACATGCAAATCGCCTTTGTATACTCTAGATAAACGTAGTTTTAACTAATTTTCAACGGTATTACTTAATTGTGATGGAATATTATTGACGTTGTAGACTATTTCCTACAACACTAAATACCTTTTCTTTATTTCTGAATTCGAGCTTACAACTCAGTAGTAATTGTAATCTATATATATATAAAAGCGAAATACCACTCACTCACTGACTCACTCATCACGATTTCTCAAAAACTACCAAACGGATTGAAATGAAATTCGGTATGTAGCTTCCTCTAGGGCCATAGGTGCTCACTAAGAAAGGGTTTGAAAAAATTCGAAATTTTATAAGGGGGGGGTTTGGGGGATCAAATTTATTAAAAAACGATTTCTTCAAAACTACCGAAAGGATTGGAATGAAATTTGGTATGTAGCTTCCTTTAGGGCCATAAGTGTTCACTAAAATATGGTTTTAAAAAATTGGAAATTTTAGGGGGTTTTGGGGGTAAACATTACTAAATCACGATTTCTCCAAAATTACCGAACAGGTTGGAATGAAATTTGGTATGTAGCTTCTTCTAAGGCCATAGGTACTTACTAAGAAAGGGTTTGAAAAAATTCTAAATTTTAGGGGGGTTTGGGGGGGGTCAAAGTTATTAAATCACGATTTCTTCAAAACTACCGAACGGATTGAAATGAAATTTGGTATGTAGCTTCCTTTACGGCCATAAGTGTTCACTAAAATATGGTTTTAAAAAATTGGAAATTTTAGGCTGGTTTGGGGGTAAACATTATTAAATCACGATTTCTCCAAAATTACCGAACAGGTTGGAATGAAATTTGGTATGTAGCTTTCTCTAGGGATATAGGCGCTCGCTACGAAAGGATTTAAAAAAAAAAAAATCGAAATTTTAGGGGGGGTTTGGGGGAATCAAAGTTTTTAAATCATAATTTCAGATCTTTTATTATTATGAAAATAGTGCTTTTATTATTTAATATCTATATATGTAAAAGCCAAATACCACGCACTGACTGAACACTTAAAAAGAAAACAATTAGCCTACGTTAAAAAGACTGAAAATACCAACTACCACGGGCAACGCCGTGCGGGTCAGCTAGTAACATAGATGCGGTAATGTTTTATTTCCCTCCAGTACAAAATTTATATTTGTCTTTTTAATACCAAAAATACTACAAACTTAATTAAACTTGACTGACTACTTGAACTAGCTACCAGTTTTTGAAGAAGAAATATTTCACATTTTAAATGCAATTTTGAAATAGGCATAACAACGTTTCCATAATATTGTCAGCACGATATATATAATTATTTATAAGTAATAATATCTGAACAGGTTCAAACTGGACAACTTATGTTAATTCGACTTTCATTCATTACACACAAAATACCCTCTTAGCACATTTTAAAGAACTAGTTAGTTGACGTACTATCAGTTTACATTTACAATATAATTTGTATTTCCTGTTATAACATGATAAAATGTGTAGGCATAATACTCTAATTTAGATTCTTTAAAAGCACTCGTAATAAAAAAAATCTTAAAAATAAATCATTTATCTTATTTTAAAGTGTTTTAGCCGAATGCCAAGACCAAGCGTTTTACTTTTAAATAGCGCAAACGAATATTATGTTTTACCAGGGTAAAAATCAACTAAAACCCAATTTTTTTAAATGTCACGACTTTTGTCTTTCTTTAAATGTTTTTCTTTGTTTGACAATATTTTATTTTGTACAAGGAGAGAAGATCCTGTAAACCCAAGATGCACTTCTAAATGTCATAGGTTTAAGAGCGACGGAAATCCTCTTACCAATCGTTCAATTGCTCGGTGTCATTGTTTCGCAAGAAGGATTATGTTTCTAATTTTAGCAGTTTTAAGATCCTGATTTGTTTTTTTCCGGAAAAGATAAAAATTTTGACGTGAGCTTAAAATAGGACTTTTGGATTAAGTTTATTTAGTACTATCTTGCGTACATATTAAAAATAAGAAAACCTTCACAGTATTTGGCGAGAAATCATCAATGAAGCGTATTACAAAAGAATGGTTTGAAGCTTTAACGTATGAAACGTATGAATAAAATGCACTCAAACGGCGGAGTTTTCACAAAACAATTTCATTATATCGCTACTCGTACTCTTATAAAGAACCACCATGATATCATTGTATTTGGATAACCTAATAGAACTCCGATCCAATGCACTATTTCAATCCACTGAAAATTCGACGATAGTGGAGCGATCTATGGGGTAAACGACGGAAGCGGTGCGAAACACCAATGCCATGAACGATTTCTCTCTAGCGCTACCCCGCGGCGCGATAATGCAATATTTTCTCGACAACCTTATTTTCGCCACACAGCCGCCGTATGCATGCATGATCTATTTTATTATTCATGATCTATGATGGTACGTAGTCCATGTCACACAGGTGGCAATGTTTCTTGCACTAGTAAAAGTTTTTATGAAAATCGGATAGGTTGTTTTTAAAAGTAAAATAGTAACAAGAAACATGCAACTTTTCATCTCCATAACAGGCCTATAATGTTGATATTTTATATAAATACAGACGGTAATATTTTGTTCCTCCAGCTACTGCATCATTAATAGGGTAGAGAATGAACAACTTATCATCCGGAGGCGGAAAAGTGTCCATATAAAAAGCATTGAGTCTACTTTATAACCTGCCTGTAGGCGGGCTGGAAGTACACTCAATATGAACACCTTTCTGCTCGCTATCTTATATGTTTGTAAAACAACAATGCTTCAATGAACTTCCATGTCTGGGAACTCTTGGAAGAAAATTACCGCCCTCACTGCAAACGTGCGGTAACATTTCCTTTCGGGGCCAAAAATTGGTACTTTCCTCCCTTAAGACACAAATAAGGGACAAACATTCCTCCTGCAACAAATTTAAATGTTTACTTTTTCCAACGATATGCATGTATGCAAAGCTTATATACAATCCGGATTCAAACAAATATGAAAGGTATATATTACATGAACATAACGACAAAATAATTTGCCCAGCCATTATGAATAATATTTACTGAATTTTGTCAAAGTGATTATGTATAATATCTGACTTCAGTTAGTCAAAGTGATTATGAGACTAACTGATCAATTTGAAGGGAGTAATAGTATGATTTGACTAAAAGCATTAATGCTCTTCAAAAACCTCTAACCAACGCATTCTAGCTAATATGCATAATGTCTAAGCAGTGACCAATTTTCTAAGAAA
>JAGFPH010004261.1:0-20868 GCA_018207615.1 Philaenus spumarius
GCACTGCTGATAAGCAGTTTGGAATGTGAAGGCATACATAACGCAAAGCCAGCGGTCATGGGTTGGAATACATGCTTTCTTCTGGTCAACCTGGTGGTTTTGGTTTATATTATAGAAAATGTACACGCGTGCAACATAAGGGAACTGAACAATGTTATCGAAGAACATTTCAAAAAGGAGTTACAACTCAAAAAGTGTGCAAAAGCTGGGCAGCAGGTGAGTTTTAGTCAGGTTGACTTATTGTTTGTGAATATAAGCTTATAGGTTAAATTTGGGTAGTTTTGATTGTGAAGTGGTATGTTAAAGTTTTGTTTGAATTGCTCTCTCAAAGTTAGGAAGTAGGTAGGGTTGTGAAGTGGAAGTTATGTGGTAGCGTCTGTGAAGTGTGTACAATACCAGTCCTCATTTTGTCTTCATTGCATTTTGAAGATAACATATTTTGTCATGCAGGAACTAGAGTAATGAACATCCACATTATAATTCATATATTGTTTGATTGATTAATCGCCTTCACTGTCAGGGCTATAGAATACAAGGGCTGGTCCACTCCTTTGATGTTGACGCTCGCCGACTGTCCCAACCTTCCTCTCGCCCCCTCCTACGTGACGTCACTGAGGTGCCATGACCCACCGCGCAAGCACGGTTCGCCTTAGCTCTCACGTGTTATTTGATATAACGTTGCAGACGAAATTACTGAAACTAATAATTTGGTAGTATATTATGTTGTTGCGTTGCGGTCAAGTTACTAGCAGACCGTTTTAGCAAGTTATTTATTTATTTAATGTTACGTTGCAGACGAGATTACTTTATGAAATGTTACCAAGATTATCAAGTAATATTGTCTGCAGCGTTACTTGAATATTCTAAGAAACACCTTAACTAACAAAATACATTAAAACAAACATTTTCAGAATGATGAGATATAAATAAATATATATATAATATATATATATAATATATATAAATAATAATAAGATTTAAACTTAGAGTACCGGTAATTATTGATAACTCAAAATTTAAAAACAACAAATTTTAAGTACTCATCTTCAAATTGAAATATACATTAAAAAATATTATTTATTTAATGCAAAAGTTGCAAGCGTGATTACTTTATGTTAAAAAGTTACCAAGGTCATCAAGTAATTTCTTCTGTAGTTTTAAGTTAAAATGTTTAAAAAAATCTTTAGCCTACTTGCAAAATGAACTTAAAATTGGTAGAATAATTAGATATAAATAAATATATAATATACAAATAATTAGAATCAAATTTAAACCTAGAGTAATAAAATTATTGATGACAAAAATAAAAATTAAAACAATTTTATGCTAAAATTCTAGAATAAATTAAATTGCATAGTGTCAATTTAAATTAAAATAGTCAATTATTTAAATTCAACCATTAAATTAACTATTCCCTAAGGCGTAGGGAAGGAAACATTCTATAAAGCAGTTTTATTTTTTTTTATATTTTATGTCGGCAGTAATTATTATGTCAATGTACATATCTGCATATAAGCTACTAACTATGTGTAAGTATTTATAAATTTTATGTATTTTATTTTATAAGTATTACACATTTTTTATTAAACTGCATTATGACATTCAAGTTTTAAATGTTTATTGTAGAATAAAATTGAAAGTGTGCTAACATTAGTACACTACAACGGTTTATTACCTAAAATTAGTTAGTTTTATTGTAACCCTGTCTTCTTCTTACATCTTTGTTTACATTCTATTTATTTTTTTGTGTAGTGTCAATACTAAAACTAAATAAAAAAGAAGGCATCATAAAAATTGTACAGCTTTGATAAGAAATTGAAATTATTGTATCAGAGAAGCGGTGGGAATAGAGCAGGCATTACCGCCGTGACGTCATCACAGTGGCAGTCACGGGAACGTTCTCCGTGGCGGACTGGTATTATATAGCCCTGCTTCACTGAACTCATCAACGAAACACATAAATTTGTACAATATCTCACAAAAATAAATACAATGAAAAGCATAAACAAACATGACTTAGACTATAAATAGCAGGCATACATTATAAACGAAAAGATATGAAAAGAATTACACTACACAAAACTATGGATACAATACGTAAAAATCAACAGCAAAGAAAAAAAAAACAAAAGAAAAAAGTAAAACTTAAAATGACCTTTACCCTATAATAATAAAACTAAAAATAACCACAAACTTCAGTCCCTTCGATGAATGAAAAGACCTGCAATTGTTTGAAATTATTTTGTAAAACATTAATTAGAATAAAATACAATAATTCTATATTACCATACACTCTTGCACGGCCAAAATAGCTATTTGTGCAACATGTGGGCAAAGTGCCACTCCAACTGTTTATTTTGCGCACTGTACACAAAGTAAACAGCTGATGTAGTCTTTGTTTGAAAATTTCGATTGTTATGGAACTAACCTCTGTGAAACATATGTTTTTAAGAACTAAAGCACTAATTTAAAATGTAGCTGTAGGAAAAACGTTGTGTGTATGACGGGTGCAAAGTTTAATTTGTCACGCTCGATAAACTTAACTTTGCACCCAAGATAAAGAAATAACTATTTCAGTTTAATTTTTTTAAAACATCTGACGAAATTTTGTATGTAATTACTAAACGTTGACGTTTTCGGCAAAATAAACTGTTGTATGCATATCTAAACATATTTAAAAAATCTATCGCACAGCTGAACCGCTGACGTGAGTTTCGTCAAATTTATAAAAATTAAGTTTATATTTTATGGTTTCAACAACTCTGTGAGGAATCATTGGTCTACTAACGGTGGCGCTGAATAGCTACTTACGTGTACGAAATATATTAGAAGAATTTGTTTCCACCTCAGCCAAATGCCGACTTCTTCGCTTCGCTCGTAGGGGAAACAATCTTTTTATGGTACTTTTGTGATATTTTATATTTTGGGGAAACCAATTGGGTTATAAGGTCTCGTGTAAAAAACATAATGTGCAGTTTAATCTCCTATGTTTATTTTTTTAGATAAAAACACAAAAAACGTTTCATTCTAGTACGAAAATCTAAACAAAATTACTTTTGATAAAAAAACGTGCTTCTGGTTGTTGGATTTTTTGGCTAATGCGAACAATATATATAACATTTTGAATGACACCCCAAAACGTGACTTAGAACACAAATGTTTATGAATTTACTTGACTGGTACTGCACACGCTAATACAATAAGGAGAACGCATACTTTAATCCAGGTGATGGTCGATCATGATGGAAAATTATACTTACACAAGCCCGTATCGTATCAGTCCATGAGACAGCTTTAACATAAGGTTGAGTCGGCGACATTGCTATTAATTAAACTCTGGTGCTAGCCCTTTGAGGAGTAATCACGTCATATGACGTGATTTCATTTGTTCCGTATAGGAGTAGAAGATTTAACATTTTTTCATGCTTCCAGAGTAAGAATTTTTTAAATCATAATTATTAAATATTTGTAACACATTTATAACTTTAAAATGATTTTTAACACTTTCGTTACTTTAAAATGATTGAAAAATCCAGTTTAGGTTTTGTAAACGTAATGACATTATATGACGTGATTTTTTCACAAACTAGGAACAATGAGAATTAAACACTAAAAAATTAGTTATTGATTTACTATAAAAAATCAGTTATTAAAAATAATCAGCTCACAAACAAAGTAGTCAAACAAGTGAGAAACAGCGGGACTGAAGAAAGAAGCAAACAAAGCGACGTGGCAGTTTCGTGTACACAATGTCATGCCCGCTCATTCTAGCGGAATAAAGTAGCAACTATTACTACAAAGACACTTTTACAGTACATATAATATCTACACTCTAGTGGTGAAATAACCAACTGTTTGAGTCGTAATAGAAACTCGTTCCCATGGCAATCAGGAACGTCATATGACGTGATTACTCCTTCGAGCAAACACTTAGGATCACTTCATATGACGTGATTACTCTTTAAGCTTAAAATAAGCCACCCCTCAAAGGGCTGCGTAAAAGCTAAAGCCTACTTAGTAAAGAGTGCAACATTAATTCTAGTTTTAATTTACTACTGACCAATAAAGAATGGAAAACAATTAGAGTCAAGTTCAATGGCAGAGGTAAAGTAAAAATGAGTATCGCAATTTTTGATTTTAAATGTAACTTCCGAGTACCAACAACCTTTCAATGGTTGTAAACCAGTATTTATAAAAGAAAACTTCCTGACTGACTGACTCATAATCAACGTACAGCAAAAACTAAGACAGCTAGAGCCTTAAAACTTACAGGATACCTTCGTGCCATCATGTGTTTAAAGGTTGAGAATGGTAAAATACGGGGTTTTTACTCCTGCCAATATAACAGATACAACAGCTGATTCGAACCAAAAGCTTAGCAATACATGTTTGTTCAATACATTTACATGCATTGCTATAGCAACCTACTTAAAAAATTTAGAATCAGTTTATTATTTTCACAACCAAAAGTTTTTTAGGTTAGGTTAATAAAATAAAAACAAAGAAATAATCTACCAAAACGGCTTACTGTATTATAATTCAAACATCTGTTGGTACATATTCCAAATAAAACAGCTGGTACGGATCAAAAGCTTAAAACAATTTAAGGAAACACGTTTCTTGAAAGCATTTACACATCACCAGCTTTTACATCACACAATACCAACTAACTTGGCAAATTTAGAATCACGTGAATATTCTTCACACCAACAGTTTTTTTTAGGTTAGGTCACTGCAAATTGAAGCAACGGAATAGGCTTACTACATATATATATTCAAACACCTATCACTATTAAAATTATACAAACTTTATTCTATAAGCTGCGCGCCCACTGGGTCGTCACGGACGGTCAGTACGGTCGGTACGGGATTTTTCAAAAGTTCAAAACATTGAATTAAATGAGCATGCGCCCAATGCGTCGTCACGGCCATCAACGGCGTTCCGCACCTTCGGCATGTCCGATAGAAAGTCTGGAGCTACGAACTGTAGGACATTTCCGTGACGGCGAATAAGCCAGACCGATCAAGTGCGCGCGCACTTCGGGCGTCTGGGATGGTCGGTACGGCATTTTCAGCGTTCTACGCAGTCTGCTCTCTGTTGGGCTCGTGGTCAAACTTGTCGTGAGTCATCCTGAAGTACTAAAAAAACTTAAGTTCATCTTCCACATGGTCCAGGAACAAAGTGTGAAATTCACCACAAAACAATCTTTTTCTATTAATGTTATGAATCCAAAACCCCCTTTTCTTATTTTAACATTCTCCTCTTCTTCTATCAAAAACGCACTCACTACCACAATTTCCTCCTCCACATCCATCTTTCAACAGATCCTCTCCCAAACTGACTTCTGTTTTGGCGGAAGGCGGATGGAGGACAGTGCGGAACGCCTGAACGGCGGAACGCCCGATCCAGTGCGCGCACCCGCTCTAAAAAATGCCGTGACGGCCGTGACGACCGTGACGACCGTACCGACCCAGTGGGCGCGTATTTTTAATAGGTCTATCTGACTATTTTGCAATATTACTTTACAATATCCCATTTTGGTAATATTTTATAACTTAAAATTTGCCTCTCTTCTGCATAAAAATAAAATAGCTGCCCTAATCAATCGTCATTCCCTTGAAAATATAATAGTACTAGCTGACCCGGCAATGCTTCGCTATTGCATAATTATTTTGGTGAAATATATGCGACAAATGATCGTGATTTAGTAACTTTGACCCCCAAACCCTTTGAATTTTTTAAAACCCTTTCTTAGTGAGCACCTATGGCCCTAGAGGAAGCTACATACCAAATTTCGTAGTAATCCGTTTAGTAGTTTTTGAGAAATCTTGATTTAGTAAATTTGACCCCCCCCCCCAAACCCCTTAAAATTTCGAATTTTTTAAAATCCTTTCTTAGTTGGCACCTATGGCCCTAGAAGAAGCTACATCCAAATTTCGTTCCAATCCGTTCGGTAATTTTGAAAAAATCGTGATTTAGTAATTTTTACCCCCCAAACCCCCCTAAAATTTCCAATTTTTTAAACCCTTTTTAGTGAACACTTATGACTCTAGAGGATGCTACATACCAAATTTCATTCCAATCCGTTCGGTAGTTTTGAAGAAATCGTGAGTTAATAACTTTGATCCCCAAATCCCCCCTAAATTTCGAATTTTTTCAAACAATTTCTTAGTGAGCACCTTTTATATTTTTATATAGCCCTAGAGGAAGCTACATACCAAATTTCATTTCAATCGGTTCGGTAGTTTTTGAGAAACGTGATGAGTGAGTGAGTGGTATTTCGCTTTTATATATATATATAGATACAGTAATCTGTTTGCATTTGCTTCACCGTAGGATTGAAGAGTGAAGTGAGCAGGGGCGGAGCCTCCAGTAAAAATATAAAACTAAATGTTGCTCTATCTCAGAAAGGGAACATTTGCTTTAGTATTTATTTTCCAGGAAACACATTAAATTTAAAATTTGGTAGTTCTCGTCGTGTGTTTACATTTTAAATTTCTTCGAAAACTACTCAATTCTCCAAAGTGTGCCTTTTTAGCGCTGAGATTTGAAACACATATTTTCCTTGGATTTTCTGAGTGAATAGCAGGGTTTCAGTTGAACCTGATTCGTTTATTTACATATTGTTACATACTACCACTACCACTACCGCTACCACTATTACTACCACTACCCCTACCACTACCACTACCACTAACACTACCGCTACCACTACTGCTACCGCTACCACTATCACTACCACTACCGCTACCGCTACCGCTACCGCTCCCACTACCGCTACCGCTACCACTACCACTACCGCTACCACTACTACTACCACTACCGCTACCGCTACCACTACCACTACTACTACCACTACCACTACCACTACTACTACCTCTACCACTACCACTACCACTACCGCTACCACTACCGCTACTACTACCACTACCCCTACCACTACCACTACCACTACCGCTACCACTACCCCTATCACTACCACTACCACTACCATTACCGCTACCGCTACTGCTACCGCTACCACTACCACTACTGCTACCACTACCACTACCACTACCACTAGGCCTACTTTTAAATTAATTTGAATGTATTTATATCATAACTAAGCCGTATTGTAGTGAGTGTAATTATTTTGTGAAACTTAAATCTAATAACACACATCTACGAGATATATCTAATTCCGTAAGCCCAAATTTGCAAATGAAATTGTGAGCGAACGGTAGGTCGTAGAAAGCTGGGAGAGGTCTCATTTTAGAGGTCTAGGCATGAATGAAGTTTTGGGGGAAAATATTCATTTTTGTTAATTGTGTCACGAAATTTTGTTACGGAATAAAATAATTACCATTTAAATAGCATGGGAATATGTAGGTGTAAATCAGGTGATTTTAGTGTTAAAAACAATCAATTGTATATATATAGTATATAATAATACCCATTTAAATAGCATGGGAATATATAGGTGTAAATCAAGTGATTTTAGTTTTAAAAACAGGTGATTTTATATAAATTAATTTTAAAATTCAGCTATCATAGCAACACAAGAATGTGCAGTTTTGTGATGTGTTTTGTTATTGTAGCTGTGTTTTTGTTTCAAAGTGAGAATTAAAATCAAAGCTTAGGCTATACGATTAAACACATTATAAAATTGAGGCGGTAGCTAGAATAAGGGCATATAACCAAAAAGTGTGTTTTGAGAAAAACGATGACAAAGTTTTTGCTTCAGTGCCAAAAAAACTTACCACATTGTAGGTTTTAAAAACAAACTTTTAAAATAAAATTAACAACATTTTAAGCCAATTATATTGCCAGTTTTTAGCCAAAACCCCTTTTAATATCTAAAAAATAAGTTTAAAAAAAGTGATGCATAGGCCCTTTTTGTAGAGAACTCCTTTTACTATCATCTATAGAAGAAGGGCCTATAGCTATCAATCTTGTTATCGGTGAAGAGGAACAAGTTAAAATAAAAATAACATTCCAAATTCCTTGGAAATTTATTTACAAGTAAAAATGTTAAATAGCCTACAAATAAAATTATCTTTACAACAACAGTTCAGCATCTGTATCTTCATTTTACAGTTCATCTGCATTGGTAAGCTTTTGTTAAAACAATGTTAAATAGCCTAAAAATAAAAATATCTGTACAACGACAGTTCAGTAACTGTATCTTCATTTTTTAGGCCTACAGTTCATCTTCATCAGAAACTTCATCACCACTACTGTTCACATTGTTGTCATTATCAACTTGCTGTTGTTCGTTGTCATTTTCAACTTGTTGTTGTTCACTGGCTTGAAAAAGTTTTTCGTAAAACCTTTTGTTATCTTCATGCAGATAAATAAATAGATCCCGCAGGTCTTTAATTTTTGCGTTTTTCAAGGGAACTCTTGGCATTGGATTCAAGGTGAGATGGTCAGGAAGGCCTTTTGCATACCGGAATGGTGTATACAAAAGGTAGTACGTTTTTGATGCACAAACAGTCATACAAGGTTTGTACTGTAGGACACGATACTGCTGTATTCTAAACTCATTGTTCTTATTAGAGGGTGTCTTCAAAAAATAAGGTTTAAGTGCTTCGTCCCAATCAAACACTATGGATGTGTCGTGTAAAAGACAAAAAGGAGATGGGTTTTGCCTGCTCTCAAGAATTTTCTTCAAATACGTTTGCGGCTCTTCAACATCTTGCAAATTTTTGAAAGCGTTTCTAATAACTCCGAAATTGCGATCGCATTGACCGAAAGAGTGTCCGCGCACTGGAAATAGGTGAGTAACTTCAACATTATACATCTTTGACATCCAAGAGCAAAACCGCACTAATGTTTGATTTTTATTTTGACCACCTGCACCATCGGACATGAGAACAATATGCTTCATATTTGGGTACTCTGCTAGCTTCTTTTGCACACAGTCAAATATGAAGGAAGCCACTGAATTTGCTCCCTTTTTACATTCTGATTCCATGAAGGTGTAGACAAAAGACGAATCGTCATTGTGAACATGAACATTAAACAAGTACATCCATAGTAATCTTTTGTAAAATTGTTTTGTTATGGACAGCTTTGGTAAAGGGATGTTTTGTGCATAGTCGAATTCTAAAACTAAGGTATCACTGTCATTTGTGGCAGCCAACAAATATTTTTCCTTGAGGTTACAATAGACTTCAACTCTCTTTTTATGGAGACTAAACTGAACATAACATGGGTCAGTTGAATTTTTTTCCAATATCAGTTCACACTGTCTGCAATAATCACATGTGTCAGTTTTAGGTTTTTTGAAAGTGAATTCAGTTTCCCTAAAAAACTTGAAGTAGGTTTTATACTTCATTGCGAGAGTATTTCCTGTATTTCTCTTGAAATATTCTTCAAACTGACGAAATATACTTTTAATCGTAAGATCAGGGTTTTTAAAATAAAGACGGTTCGTTTTGCCAGGTGAATAGTGACTTGGTTTATGAGGAATCGACTTTAGGTGTTCTAATGCTAATGTGTAAACATCAGGTGAAATCTTCCTTTGTTTCCCATGCTTTCCCCGTTTTTCATCTAGAGATTCGTGACTTACTATTTTTGTCTGTATTAATCTTAATCGTTTTACACCAACTTGATAAAGGTTGACAACCACTGTGCGACAGACAGGTATATCAGAACCATGACTTTTAATAGAATATTTCCATACATGATCTCTATACTTCTTGGGGTTTACTACCTTCTTAGAGTTGTCTTGGGGCTGGCATAAATTCATGCAACTCGCGAGGTATGTATCCTGAACTTTCTTAGATCCGTTATCATAAAACAACTCGAATAGTCTTTTTTGTTCATCTGGACTTACATTTTCGAAACACTTAACTTTACAACAGGTTTTAACTACACTAAACTTTACACCAGGTACAACTTTACCTGTACATTTGGATTTGTATTCCTGCCCACTTTGTCTTGACGACTTTGCCACATTTTCTTTCCACTGGTCTTTATTCACTGATTTCTTCTTTGCACCTTTTAGGACTGAAGAATTCAAAATAGTTTGCCGACTAGCCATATTCAGTTAAATATTACTAAAAGAACCCAAATAAACACAAAGAATAACAATAAAATTATAACCTTTCTGATGCTTAAACAACATACTGACTGAAGGAGGGAAATGTCTGCCAGCTGACTTGAGTTTACATGATAAAAACAGCTGTACCAACGTGAAAAATCAAAATTTTGGAATAAAACTTGGCAGTTATCTTTAAAAAGACATGGCGGATCGATTAATGAGTTCTCCACAAGAAGGGCCTATAGGTCTATATGCCCTTATTCTAGCTACCGCCTCAATTATTTCAACTGTACTTTTTTACTGTAATGAATAACGCTGGAAGACCACCTCGCAAAGGTATGCAATCGCGAAGAGGTATTGCACCTAGAAATATAGCATATATATAGGGGCTATTGTCCCTACAAGCCACTATTATGTTGTAATTACACAAACTTCACATCAAGTCTTGTCATTGTTACGAGAACATCTTAAATATACGTTCTAAATGTCGCAGCCTCACAATGTTTGGACTTGTTTTCAACAGAATTATGTGTTAAATTCAATGCAGCTTGTACCACTCAGTAATAGAAACAAAATATTGAAGCCACAACTGTGAATATGAGTTAAGTTTATGTGTGTATGTGCGTGAGAGCCAGATACTTGAGCAGACAGAGGTTTGTGGATGGGTTGTTCATTTACTCAAACATTACTACTTGTTACTTAGTTAAAGGAAACCATCTAAGGAAGTGTACAGCCCGATTATAGTGATTCGAATCCTTAAACAACCCCAACACAGAAAACACAATATTTAGTACCGTTCCACAAATTAATTTGGTCCTTTCATAACTCGATTTTGCTAGTTATGGCATTTAACACTTAAAAGTAACTTAAAGACCAATGTTCACACATAAAATAAATATAAAAATATAAATGCATTTATATCTTAAATATACACATTTAAAAAGATTGATATTTTGAAAACGTAATACAATCTACACGCTTTTTTAACTTGGCCAATTTTGTGTTTCCAAAAATTAGTGGCGTTTTACGTAACCCTTAAATGTAATACTTAAAGACCACAATCCATATCCTCAATTTTTTTGGTAAGAGGGTCTAAGTAAAGCAAACAGTGGTTATCTGGCTTCACAGCTGACAATATACAACTAGTTATCTGTTCTTTGGCTTTAGATTGTTTTGCAGCATTTTAATAAGATGTTGAAGTAAAACCCCCAATGTACCTTTACAGTTCACCAGAGCACAGTTATAATATAAATGCGTTGGCGTATGGTGTTCGTCATTAAGGTTGACGTACGGTGCTCGTCATTAACGTTGACGTGCGGTGTTTGGCACAAAGGTTGAGCCTAACACAAACGAAGGAAAATATTTAAAAATAAACAATGCATACTTATTATGCCAGTAAACAAACAGATAACAAAGGCAAGATGTGGAAACAATCAGATGCCTATGGTAACAAGGCAAACAGAGGTTTCAAGGGTGGGTGACAAACATTCTTACTGGTCACTTTCAAAAGGCTAGAGTTTCTACAGTACAATATCTTACTTTCTAACGGTTAAACATAATTTAATTCCCTAAGTTTTGCATTGTTATGAAGAATCTTAAAATTTAATTTAGGATAAAAATAGAACACTGTTTTTTTTATGATTAGAAAAACTAGAGTCACTACAGCTTCAACTTCTTTCGAGTTCACTTAATTTACCAATCCATGATGTGTTAACTAGATTTATACAGTTAGAATCGGTAGCTTGTATTTAATAGTTCTCCAATTGTTTCAGTGCCAGCATGATAAGGACTGCTGTAAACACCTGGAGTGCAACCTCGGAGTCACTGACGACGGCATCATCAACGTGTGCAAGAAGAAGGAGATCTTCGTACAGGACGCTTCCAACAGTGGTGCCAATGCTGACTACCAGGACCAGGCTGCAGATCCGGAGGGAAACTTGGACTGGATGAACGATCCAGACACTGCCGAGAAGAAAGACGTAGGAAGAAATGGCAACAATAGCGGGAGCGACTACAGCGACGAGAGTATTTCTAGACGCAACACAGGAGATAAGAAAGAAAAAAGAAGACAAGAACTGATTAAAGAGAACGAAGAACTGGAGAAACTATTTACAGAGAAAGAAGAACGCGAAATAGAACAGTTGAAAGCGTTGAAAGAAGACGCGGAAATTGATGAATTACGAAAACTTAGAGAGTTGAAGATCAAAAGAAAACTACAACTATTGAAAGAACTTCACGAGTTGAGATCGTTGAAAGCGAACGATGATTTCCAAAACATTTTAGACTATAAGGATAAAAAGAAACTAAGTGAAATTGAAACGACTACAGACAAGAACCTTGAGACAGTGAAAGATGAAACAAAAGAACAGAAACTTCAAGGAAAAGAACAAGTAAAGAGTGAGGAAGAAAGCAAACAAGAACCTGACAACACAGAGAAAACAAACCCTCAAGAAAGAGTAAAAGATGAAAATGACGACGTAGAAGATCAGACCAAAGAAAATACTAATGGTGATGTAAAAGAAGAAAAGTCAGGAAAAGCTGAAAATGAAGAGGAAACTAAAGCAAATAGTAAAGAAAATAACAACGAAAGCGAGGTAAATAAAGCTTCAGATAATGGTGAACAGACTACGGGAAATGCTGCAGGAGATGAGACAGAGGCTGCAGGGGATGGTAAAGATGTCGCAGAGAATGAAGAAGATGCGCCAGGAAATGATGGCGAGGCTGCAGGTGATGATACCGAGACGGCAGGGAATAATGAAGAAGATGCAGGGAATGCTGAAGAAGCTGCAGGTGATGGTACAGAAGGTTCAGGAGATGATAAAATAGCTGCTTCAAACGACAAAGAGGGATCAGGAGATGATACAGCGAAATCAGGAGAAGATAAAAACGCCGCTGGAGACGACGAAAAGGTTGAAGAAACTACAGAGGCTGCAGAAGAGGCTTCCGGAGATGCTGAGGAAGCTCCGGCAGATGGTGATGCGGACGTAGGGAGCGGTAAACAGGAGGTGGGGAATGATGGTGAAACAAGCAACGAAAATAAAGAGGAGGTTACAAACGGAACAACTCTAAGGCCGACAAATTAAACTATCATAACTACGAACGTTGTAATACGTGTTAATATATTTCCTTCTTTTTTTAATACCTTTTAGTCAGTACCTCTCTTTCTTTGTTTATTTCAGCAAAAAGGATCAACGAAATGAATATGCAGATTTTAATGCCGTAAAAATGGTACAAAATTTAAACTACAAATTTGAGTTGGGTTTTTTTTTAGGAATGTAGAATGGCTTTTAGAGGATCACTGTGTGATATTTTATGGGTTGAAGCGAGGAACACTATTGATCGTTTTAGGTAGTAATAAACTTAGTACACCTTAGACTCCCTAAAAATTAGTACCATTTTTCAAAATGGGCAGCCAGTGTGATGCTTTTGAAGATGGAATATTTTCTAGCGGTGCTTAAATATGACTTGATTTATTTTATCATATGTTTATATTCAGCTGTTGGCTTTGCCGTTTTCCACGGTTTAATCTACTTCCCGTTCTTATATGCTTACAAAGTGAATCCAGAAAAACAAATATACGAATTTAAAGCATTTACAAGTTTACTGGCCATATTTAGTTGATGGGTCAACAAACTCACACTAAACTTTTAACTTAACAGTATCCTATGTCCCTTGTTTATGAGTTATGGTTTTTTAACAGATTAATATCTAGGTGTGTCTGTTTACAAAAATAGGGTTTACAAAAGTAAGGGAAATGAAAATAGCAACTTGTAAAACTTCAGGGAAAGTCAGAAATACTTGTTTTACGTCTTAAGCCCATAATTATGCATACACTGGGGGGGGGGGGGGGTCTTTCTTTATCGTAACACAAGTAAGTTATTTACACAATAGTTCTTCCTTAAGTATGTTAAAATCTAAAAACTACTAAAAAACCCACCCATGTTCCTTTTTAAAGAATATTTTGAGACTACTTTTATTTTACAAAATGGGATAGATTCCAAAATTTAAGGTATTAATTACATTTTTACAACTAAATGTTATTTATCATAATAATCTTATCCATTAGTAGTAGTTTATTCTGGTAAAATCTACAACTTGAATATAAAACCAATTAAAAAAATTCTACAGGAACTCTTGAGAAATATCGTTGATTAAATATCGTTAAATTAATTAAATATAACATTACTTTATTGTAAAATATACCACAGTATTTGATTATATCTCTGTTGTTTATTGTAGAATATTTGCCAATATTTCTGTTGTTTATTGTACAGTATTCTACATTATTTGTCAAAATCTCATTTGTTTATTGTCAGGAGAAAACTGAATATTTTTGGACTTAATAAAAGTACATAGCTTTTTTTTACCATTGTAAAGTTTTCGTGAGAAGTAAAAATTTTCGGAATATTCGCAATAAATTCATAGTCATAGAATTCAAATTGGTTGTATTAGCTCAAGATACATATTTTGATGAAATTGGATTCTAAATAATTGATGTAGCAATTCAGCCTAATCTGCAGCCGAGTGAACTGTGCTTGAATCGTGAACACTTTATTTGATTAGGACTCTGATGAGTCTTAGCTTGACAGTAACATTATGTTTCACCCCTCCACTTTACGGTCTTTCTGGTTAGTGGTTAGGGACTTCCCCCCCTCAAAATACAAAGTTTAGTCCTTTAATTTAATATAAGTTGCTGGTTGTCTTTGAGAATAGTCTTTTGAGAAAAAAAGAGAGATAATTTAATAATTTTATTTATTTAGCTTTCTCCAAAAGTCTTCCACTAGAACTGTCTCACACCCAAAACATAAAAGTAGAAAGGCTTTAGTTTACAATCTCTATCACAAATGTTAACTAGAATTAAATTAATGGAATTTCTTTCTCGAAAAGTCTTCCACTAGATCTGTCTCACACTGTCTCATTTTATCGCACTTTTAATAATTACAAATTACACGTTTATTTTATTCAGAATAATAACAAACAAAAATGTTACTCATTAATTAATTATAAGTATACTGATATTATTACAATAGGTCTATAAATATATAACATCACAAATCTCACATTTCTTTATTAAATTTGTGTTTCATCTAAATTATACAAATTATTGTTGAAATTTGTTCCTATTCCTTAAGTTAATAATATCTGTATATACAGGAGTAAAACTATGCACAAACTTCAGGATATTGCTCCTCCGATCAAAAGGAACGCAAAACGTCAAATAACCACGGGTATGTTTTATTTTGTTTACCGTGTGTCTGTTTGAATGTAATATCTACTTAAACATTAATATCAAAGAAACTGTTAAATTGATTTAAACCAAATTTGGATTAAATTTTACCCTCGCTAGGTTGCCAATAATGTTTTAAATCCATTATCTTTATCCGCTTCAAAATGGCTGCCATTTACGTTTTTCAACTAAATTACAGAAAACATTTATAAGAATATTTTTTTTTTAATGCCATGAATATTCTACAACAGCTTATTCTTTTAAAATCAGGTATAAATTAATCGAATTATGGGCATTTTCGTACATGGTCATTATTTGTACTCTTTGATATACGGGTAATATGACAATAATGGAATAAATTGCTATTGGAGAGTTTGACATAGACTGTATTGCAGGTTTTATTTTACTAATGGAATATTTATAAAACAATGATTGTATTGTTTTAATTATCACTTTCTCCACCCTATACGTAGTATATGGAGAAAGTATTGTTTTCGTAAAAATGTTCGAATTTGAATTTTCAGTTGAATTATCTGTTTTGGTGCTCCCACAACCCCAAAAAATTGTTTAGTGCAATTATCTGTGTTGGTGCTCCCGGAACCCAAAAATATTTTTAGTGGAATTTTTTGTTTTGGTGCTCCCTGAGCCCAAAAAAAGTGTTTTTAGAGTGGTGTCTGTCTGTATGTATACACGACCAGAGAGGACACTAGCCTATTGGTCCGATTTTCATGAAATTTGGTATGTAGGTACTAAACCCTAATATCTCCAAGGCGTTTTTTCATTTTTTGGAATTTTAAATTTTTAAGGGTAATTTACCCCTAAAAACCCATAAAAAACGACAAAAATGCAAATTTCTCAAAAACGGCTCTAACGATTTTGATCAAATTTTCAGTATTTATAGTGCTTAAGATGCCAAACAAAATGACACCACCCGCTTTTATCAAAACTTCGGCGCTTTATAATTATGAGGAAATGTTTAAAAATAAACATATTTGTGTTCTCAATCTAGTATCGCGGCGGTGGCCGCACGGGGTAGCACCACGGTAGCGAGCACGGCCAGTAATTCAAAGGTCGCGCGATCGAATCCCGCCTGGGACAATATTTTTTTTATACGATTGACGTAGGTAGAATATTATTTTTTTGTTTTGTTCTAAATAGTAGTAAAAAATAAAATGATTAAAAACAATATTATTTTGACTACAGTAAGTTGGGAGAAAGTTTGTGTCAGTTAACTGATACCGTTTATTTTACTATGAAGATTGTTACAAAAATTTTACAAACTGTTTTATTTAAATATTGAGTGATATTATTTGTAACATTACGTTGAAAAATGTAAATGGCAGCCATTTTGAAATAGACAAAAATAATGGTTTAAAAATGTTTTTCAATCTAGGGCCTATCAAGGGTAACATTCAATCAAAATTTGGTTTAAATTCATTCAGCAGTTTTATTAATATTAAGTTTTAAGTAAAAATTACATATTAAAGGAAACAAAATAACCAATCGGTTATTTGGAAAGTTTGTGCACAGAATTTGGAAACACCCTGTATACAAGAAGAAGTCCTGACTGACTGATTCATAATCATCGTACAGCAAAAACTATGATAGCTGGAGGCTTGTGAGGGTACCTTCGTACCACTATGACTTCAAGGGTTGAAAATACAGCTGTTTACCCCCAGCCCTATAGAAGATAATAGCTAATTTGAATCAAAAGCTTAGCAAAACCTTTCTAAATTTGGCCTATACTGGACCAACACACGTTTGTTGAATGCATTTACATTCCATCACCTTAGACAATTTATAAGAAGTTAATTATTTTTCACATACAATTTTTTTTAGGTTAGGTTAGCAAAATAAAAACAAATTCAAAAAAATAAATAGATAAACGAAAAAGGCTTACTGTAGTATAATTAAAATATCTGTTGTTACATATTACAACTAAAACAGTTGATTTGGACCATAAGCTTAACACAATTTTAGGTTAAGCCTGTACTGAACCATTACACGTTTCTTGAAAGCGTTTAAATGTTTTACCATAGTGAGCATACTGGAAAGTTTAGAATCAGTTAAATAGTCTTCACTACCAAAATTGCATTTTAGGTTAGGTAATAACAAACACAAACAAAGAAAAAGGCTTTGTTCTATCACTAATAAAATTATACAAACTTTATTTTTTACCAGGCCTATTTCACCAGTTTGAAATACTACTTTACCTTATAACATTTTGGTAATTGAAAATCCCTTCTCTTCTATTTAAAAACCTCTGTCCTAATCAATCACCATACCCGTGAAAATAGTGAACACTTGTACAATAATCAGTTGACATTTGCTTCGCCTCGGCGGTCATTGAGCGAAGCGAGCAGGTGGTGCAGCCCTCTAGTTTTTTATGAATTTCTGTACAGAAAACTATTTCTGCTGGTGGCGTATTTTATAGAATTATAAAGTTGACTGTTTTGGTTTATAGATCTTAAGTGCCGTTATTTACTGTATTAGTGAACTAATAGAGGTGGAGAGAGAGAGAGAGAGAGAGAGAGGGAGAGGAGGGAGGGAGAGGGGGGGGGAAGAGAGAGGAGAGTGAGGGAGAGAGAGAGGGAAAGAGGAGAGTGTGGGTGATGGAGGGAGAAGGGGAGAGGGAGGGAGAGATTGATTGATTTAAAGCCTTTATTTTGGGCAAAGTTAAAACAATCATGTTCTCTCTTCCAGATAAGTCATACACAATAAACTTTTCTACATGCGTCATGAGTAAAATCCATATAAATATACAAACCTAAAATCAAACAAAAATTTACTGAAAACATAATAAAGAAAAACATAAACATACATAAAAACATGAAATTAAAAAAAAAAATAAAAAATGAAAAAAAAAAAATAAAATGTTACGAATTTAAAGCTATTTAGAAATAAAAAACTAAACTTAACTAAAAATAATTCACACTTACATTCATGGATCATACAATATGTACCAATAAATTCCTTTTCTTACACATCCCGTGAAAAGATATCAGTTCATGTATGCATTTATGAAAAAATGCAACTTTTTTCTAACTATCAATATTTACGGGGTAACGAATTCGACAAGCGACATTCAGTTTCGGTAAAAGATTTATTGTATATACACTAAGGGGCTCCACCCATTGCTTGATTCGCTCGCCAACCTCGGTGACGACTCGTGGCGAAGCAAATAAATACCGATTATTGTAAACGCTGATATTTTAATGGAAATGTCGATTAATTAGAACGGAGGTATTTCGATTTTGATAGGGTGACCCTAAGGCAGAGTAATCGAAATAGATAACCACAATCCACAAAACCCCTAATTTTGTCCATAATGTTTAAATTTGTTCAATATTCAAATAGGACCCCTAAGTATTTTCGGGATAGAAAGTACCCTAGACTAGTAGTTCTGTGAACAGTAGACCTCGCTCGTTGAAATAAAAATGTGGTTTTGAGCTTAGGTTAAAAATGTGTGCCAGTAAGGAAGTAAGCACAAGGTTTAGCCAGCGAAACATTATTTTGCAATTCCCGCGATTCCGGGATTTCTAGTTCTCGTTTTTTTCTTTTCTTGAGCTTTAACTGCTAAAGATTTTCTTTTAGAGGCATTGTGTTTTATTTAGGTTAATAATGCGTAAGATAGCTAAAAATATCAAGTTAAAGAGGGACAACATAGAATTAAATATTTACATACTTAAATAACTAAAACTTAACAATGTATTTGAAGTTCCATAACTTCTATATCATATTCCAATATTAGAAATAATGAAAACAAACGATGTTAAAACGTCGTGATAGTGATCTAAACTTTATTCTCAATCCATGTACCAATACTTCCCACGGTGTCCAACGGTCATTTTTTGTATGCCCTTTGTCGCCAAGAGGTTTCATTTGTTTTATCTCATTTTGTAATTCAAGTAAAGCTAAGTCAAATACTTTTATGAAATTTACAAGTATTCAGTTTAATTATTTGATTTATTCTCTACACTTTCTTATCCCCTACACTTTCTTATTATTATATGCCATTTTTTGCAAAGGATATATTCCTAAATTACTATTCAAAACAGACCTAGTTTTGTTAGCAGTCTTGTAGTAGGAACATAAAAACTGGTGTCTTCAAAATAAGAAATTTGAAATTGATAAATATTTTTATATAAATCTATTCAGAACTAAATTACGAAACGTTTTTACATTTATGAAAAAAATTACTATAATTTTTAGTAGTTTTTATGTAGGTCTAAAGTTGAACTTTTTCCTTTCGTTACTGAACATGCTAATAACTGATAAATGTTTCTTGATCTTTGTTAATTTTACTTCAATCATTTTTTACTGGCATATATGAATTCTTTGAACCTTTATCTACAAAAAAGCTATTCAACACTTTTGAATTGGTTTAGAATAAACGTATAAAAACATGGTTGAAATACAAAAACATGGACGATTTTCAACAAATTTGTAGTTTATGGCCATTTTGTGAGCTTACCGTTAGAGATACAGAAAAAATCAAGTCTACAATTTTGTTGAAAATCAAATTTGCTATTAGCAAAATGTCATTAGTTTTTAAATTCGACTTACGGTTAAGCCGCAAACTGGCTTTGGAAAAAAGCCTACACTGAGAGAAACGGTGCGGCCGCCATTTTTATTTTATTTAAGGGGTTAAAAATGAAAAATAGAAAAAAACCTCATATATACATGGCTCGGCCTAGAAATAAGGAACATTCATGCAAAACATCATCAAAATCGGTCAAGGCGTTTGGCCGTAATCGTGAGACAGACACACAGACATATAGACACACAGACATATAGACACACAGACATATAGACACACAGATGAAATGCCGAACGGTCGAGTTAAAACGGAGACCTCGCTTCGCTCGGTCAATTAGTCTCTGAAAAGTCCTCTACATGCAAATGAAAGTTCCATCAAAATTGGTTCAGCCATTCTGGAGATTAGGCCGGACAGACAGACAAACGAAATAAATGCATGTTTAGGTTTTGGTTATATGCGAATAACCATATGAGCTTAGAAAAAAGGATTTATTCCAAAATCAAAGACAATTCAATTGTATTTATATGTATAGATTATTCAGTATTTGGGAATGATTAGCGTTGTCAACCCCTTTCTTATTGTTTTTGTGCTTATACAAGTTGGTACAAATGTCACTTGACACTGCTTTAAACAAATACTGAATTTATTTCATTTATTACAGATCATACTTACAATTATTGTTTGTTTCAAACGCATAATTAACAAAATTTTATAATACCAACATCACGGGGTGAAATTATTGTACACTTCTTGCTGTCAAATTGTTTTTATAAAATATTTTTGTTTACCGACTTTCAAGTGACTTTTGCGCCATTCCGTATATGAGGCAAAAATAAACCAAGTAAGTCTTAACTCCAGTTTGAAGGGCAATGCAGATAAAATAAAAAAATATGAAACAAAAAATCTTTTATTAACAAAGAAAAAAAAATAGTGAATTCCCTCAAAACCTTTATTACATGTCTCGGTTACACATTCGTCCAGTTCAATATCTCAGTTATTGCAAGTACAACATTTCCTTACATACAGACGTCTGTATTTTCTGAGCCTTAAAGTTTCAATTAATCATACAACTT
>JAGFPH010004261.1:25868-36565 GCA_018207615.1 Philaenus spumarius
AGAAGTGTATTTAATTTTTTTTACAAAAACAAATTATTGCAGGAAATATAAGATTTTCATTGGGATGAATACAACCAGGCGAGGTATTTTACCCACAAGTTTCTTGATCATAAACATTATAGAAAAGTCTACCAATTTGTTACAAGGGTATACAAAGCGATTGTTTTCCTTTAGCAGGTAAATGGTGAACTTTTTTAACATAATATACTAAATGTTAAAGTTGTAGCTTGAGAAAACCTTTTTTTAAAACACCCAATGTGATCTTTTAGTGCTTCAGCTTCCATGTTATAGAGCAAATAAGAAAAAAAAGAAAACAATTAATTCTAGAAACCTAAAATTTGGCAAACAGGGTTTTAATATAAAAAGAAGTCAACAAAATTACGCGATCTTGTTCGGGTTTGGGGGGAGGGGGTATAAACAAAATTGTGATAAACAAACAAAATCGTACCTACAATTTTTATGAAAATTTTCAGTAATTGTCGTTTTCGGCGTGATTTTTATTTTGAGATCTTGAATGGAGGTAGTTGTGGGGGGTTAAAAGGGGTGTTTTGTACTCTTTTAACACTCCACCCAATTCCGTTACGGAGGGTGGAAATTGGTAGCATTTCTTTTCTACAATGTTTATGATTAAAAAAAAAACTCTTGGCAAAAGATCTCAGCCTAGGTGTATTCATTCTAACAACGCCTTATTTTTGATCATATTATCCGTACTAAATACACCATATTATGTAGGCCTAATTCATTAATTGAATATACAAATAAATAAACGGTATCAGGAAACTGACACACTTTCTCCCTCATTATATTAACGTAATAAAAAAATATTATTTCATGAAGCCAAAAGTGTATGAAAGAAACATAAATTTCGTATTATTGTTTTTTAATGATAGCTTATAGGCTAATTTTAATACCATTTTAAATTTTATTTTATTTTTAGGAGTAATTTTCCGATAAAAATCCATAAAATAACGGAAAAACCAACTTTTCTCAAAAACGACTCGAAAGATTTTGATTAAAATTTTATAGTTTATAGTACTTTAGGTCCCTTTTCCGTTATTTTAAGGGTTTTTATGAAAAAATACACTTAAAAATCAAAAATTCACAAAAATTAAAACGTCTCCTGGAAATACCGTGGATTAGTACCTCCATACCAAATTTCATCAAAATCGGACGACTGGTTTAGGCTCTAGGTCTGATAACATCCGCACACACACACAGACATCACTCCGAAAACCACTTTTTTAGGTTCAGGGGGACCCAAAACGGATATTTCCACCAAAAACTCAAACTCGAAAATTTTGACGAATACAATACTTTCTCCATATACTATGGTATTGGGGGAGAAAGTAAAAAAGTCAATTAAAACAGAAAACATATAGAAGAAATTAACAAAATAAGTAATACAACCTGTTGATTATTTAACCACACTTGTGGCTTGACCCGGAACTCGTCTACCAGGTTTACAACCTAAACAAATCGTACTGGCAAGAGACACAAAGAAAAATATCATGAAAAATATTCAAACTGCGATCAACAAAAATACGTAAAAAGAAAGTACAATTCTTAATTAATGATTATACAGACAAGAAATTATCTAATATTTTAAAGCACGTTTTACTAAAGCAAATTTATTAAATTACCAAATTTCCCCATTCAAAATATCTACTACTGTCCCTTTGTCTAAAACAGAATGTCCAAAATATGTTTCCTTACATTTCACAAAATAAAACACCGATTAAATGCACAATGGTTTCCTCCTCTCAAGAACTGCACAGAGAACACTATCCCTTTTCGCCTTATCTGGTCTACGTTAAGAAGTAACACGAAAGGCACCCCTTTATTCAGATATACTTATAAAACCCAGTGTTATTTATCGTTGTACACTATCTCTCAGAAAAAAGTTAAGTTTTTAATAAATGTTATGCAATGTACATCTTTTCACGCTGAATATCTTCGAATTTTTAATGTCCTCTTCTATATTTACCTCTATTCTGTATTAAAACTCTGTGTAAAATTTGTTCCTTCTATCACTTTAGACAAATCAGGTTTATTTTGAACTAGCTGGTGTCTGTGGCTTCGCACGCAGGAGTGATTAAATAAATAAAATTACTATTGTGTAAATATTGTGCCTTACAATTACACGCAATTAAAACGGCTGATATGGGTAACAATTTAACATAGTTTTAGGTTAGGTCTGTAATGAACCAAAACACGTTTCTTATTCTTTATAAATTAGGTATAAGGTTTACCGTATTATAAGCCAAACATCTGGTGTTACAAACTATATTGTTTTCTTTAGACGGTAATATAAATATTTTTAAATGTTGATTAATTAAATTCGAATTATTTTGGACGGTCGTGCCTATTTCGATCTCTGTCTTACATTAGCTATGTATAGATCATCGCTCATCCTTTATTTTTGTCACAATATCAGCGTATACAATAATCTGTTTTCATTGTAATAGCCATGGAGCTTCGCCGGGGGTTGGTAAGCGAAGCGAGTGTACTTATAAATTAATATAGTATATTCATTGCTGCAGTAAATGTATACACTACATATCATAAAAGATATTTATATTTTTGGCCTTGAGTGTACGCCTAAAATCCACTAAACCTAACTTTTAATGTTAGACCTAAACATTTCCTTCCGTACAGACGTCTGTATTTTCTGAGCCTTAAAGTTTCAATTAATCATACAACTTCCATTTCCAACGGTCCATTGAAAACCCGGTAAATGATTAGAACAGGCAAGAAAACGTCGGTTATTTTAATCTTACAGCAATGATCGGTCGAACGGTCGAGTGGATTCCGGAGGCTGTGGAACGGAGTAAAGACGGTATTAAGATTGCCAGGGCAGTGGAAGAAAACAGCTGATTAGTAGCTGTGGAGAAGGGTTCGTTATTAAACAAGAAATTAAAAACTGGCGGATATTCTAGTAAATATTCGGGTTTTATTTCTTCATATCAAGAGACGATGATGGTAATCGATAAAGCGTGCAATATGCCTTCTATCTGGATTTCAAATTATGTCTGTCTAAAATAATTCGGTCTGTGTTGTGTAAGAATAGGTTAGTTACATCTTACAGACCAAAGGAGCAACTAATAATAATTTGAACCGCGGACGTGAGTTGAGCGAATTTCCAAAATAAAATTGATATGTTTTTGGGTTTCAACCAAATATTTGGGAAATTGGTCTACTCACGAAGGCACTGAATAGCTGCCTACGTATGCGAAATATAATTGTAGAATTTCTTGGCGCCTCAGCCTCAAGCCCCGTCTCATGCACTGCTTAATTCCGCAAGCAGAACCTTGACTTCTCAGAATCTGGCGCCTCTCTAAAACCATTACGTCGATTTAAACCCGACACTGTTATGGTATTTTAAGTGTTGATCAATTTTGGGTGAACCAGGTGGGCTATAAGGTCATGTAAAAAACTAAATGAGCAGAATAATATCCCATATTTATTTGTTTATATGAAACCCTAAAGAGTATCATTCTTGTACGAAAAATCTCAATTTGTTTACTTTCGGTAATAAAACCTGCTTCCGGTTGCTCGATTTTTTTATACATGATTGTTTGCCTCCTGAGCTGTAATTAGTATTAAGCTAGGTTACATACCTTACGTACCGTCAACAGTTCTGTGTCCTTTATTTAGCGACGACCGGTTTCGGAAGATTCCATTGTCAAGTCACAAGAAACACGAAACACAAATAACAATAAACGGTACCAGGAACTGGCACACACTTTCTCACAAACATATTTAAATTACTAAACAGATTCACTGTGACTTGTAGGGTGGGGTAGGAGAGGTGATTTTTTATTAAAGTTGGAGATAAACTAATACATATTATTATTATTATCTAGAGAGAAAACTATTCGATCGATTTCGAACAAATTTGCACCAAACACGTCAATTAGGTCTTTAGAGATGCACGAAAAAAGGTTTTGAAAAATTTTGATAAACAACCCCCTTTATGGGCAAAAACCCCCAAAACTCAGTTATTATTATTATTATTATTACTAGCTAAACGAGAATTTTTAGAAAGATCCGGTTTTTTGCATATGGTAGGGCACATTAAAAACTACAAATAAGCCAAATTTTATCAAAATGGTTAGAGCCGTTTTTTTTTATAAAATAATAATAACTGATTTTTTTGGGGGGTTTTGGCCAAAAAGGGGGTTGTTTTTCAAAAATTTTCAAACCCTTTTTTTCGTGCATCTATACAGGCCTACTTGACATGCCTGGTGCAAATTTGGTTGAAATCGATCCAATAGTTTTCTCTCTAGCTTTGTATACATACAGACATACAGACAGACAGACATTTAAAAACCACTTTTTTGGACTCAGGGGCTCCCAAAACGGATATTTCCACAAATTCTTGACATCGATTTTTTTGCGATCACTGTTCTTTATACTTTAGTATAGTGAGAAAGTAAAAAGAACACCTAACATTAAATAAAACAACACATATCCAACATTAATAAATAAAAAACAAAAACACACGACACACTTCGGAGTTCCGTACGACCGGCTGGCCAGCATGCTCGAAGTGTGTCGTGTGTTTTTTGTTTTTTATTTATTAATGTTGGACATGTGTTGTTTTGTTTAATGTTAGGTGTGCTTTTTGTTATTTGTGTTTCGTGTGTCTTGTGACTTGTTAATGGAAGCATATAGAGTAAGCTTCCGAAACCGGTCGTCGCTAATTAAAGGACACAGAACTGTTGCCTTTACGTAAGGTATATAACCTAGCTTAATATCGATTTTTTGGCTAACGAACTAGCCCGAGCGACTTTGTAATCAAACGTGTTTACCAAATCGGACATAAAATACGGCGTTAGAGTGTGAACACATTAATACACACAATATTCAGAGAGTTCATAAAATCCCTCTAATCCCCTCGTTATTTTTGTTACAAAATAAGTTATTACAACTTTGTATGTATCTTGTGTTGAATAACAGGAATTCTTTTGTGTCATATCTGACACTCTATGATTTTGTGGGGCTTAGGTGGGTAAGGGAGGCTAACAATTTCAATTATAAAGGTAGGTAATGCGCAATACACCGTTAAAAAGCTTATTAAAAGAGAAACACAATGGCGCACACAAGAGCTTAATATCTTACTTCGTTTCAAAGTAATGGACAAAGTTATGGAAAATAACATACAACCTACTTATTCCTAATATCAACAAATCAATAACCTGCTTTGATGTTAAGATAACAATATGATTTTCCAGAACTTTGTCCATTACTTTGAAACGAAGCAAGATACTAAGCTCTATTTTGCGTCATCTGTTTCTCTTTTAGTAAGCTTTTAAATGGTGTGTCACATGACCTATATTTATATTAAAAATGTGTTACCTCATAATTGTTCCTACCACCCTCAAGCCCACCAAAATCATAAAGCTCAAAATCATATGTCAAAAAATGTGTCCTGTTATGCAACACAAGATACATACAAAATACAAAGTTTTGTTAACTTATTTTCAATAACAAAAATAATAAAAGGGGTTAAAGTGTTATGAATAATCTGTATGTATAAAGTCACTGTAATAGTTGATTTTTCCCATGGAAACTAGCTAAGAACAGAACCACTTCCTTGCTACCTAATAGCAAGGCTTACAACTGTGTTTAGCCATGTTATTGGGATGCACTTTAAACCAACTCAGTATTTATATCGCCTCCATCCCGCTAATACACTGATTTATCTAAACTATCAATCTAAAGTAGTTATAATATTGTTTCAATTACTAAAGATAAGCTTGATTAAGCCCACATAACACTCCAAGAGTGCTGCTTCACACATATTATATTGATGACTGTAAGTTCAATAATGTCTGATTTACTATGCCTGGCTGATTTGATAGCTGTCGTGTTTATCGTGAACATAATATAAACAGTGTATTTAACACGTAAATAGTCATTTCGAAAATATTTATTAGTTAGACTGACGTGGTAAACATTGTAAAAGTGAGTGGGGCGAAGCGAATATAAACCCTAACCTTAAAAATTAGAAACAAGATTTCTAGTAGGCCTATATTTGTAAAAAATTTAAGAAATAAAATTCGTACCGTTATAAATTTTATAAGGTATACATGTCAAATAGCACTTTTATTTGAATTTGAAAAATGTATTAAGAGTATTTCTCCGTTTAGAATGTAAAAATTTCAGATTTTATATTATAGCAAATCTTTATTTTTCTGACATTTAATTTATCTAGAAGAAAATATTATAGTTATTTGTTGAGTTTTCAATTAGGAAAATGCACTTTTATAGCAGTGAATAGTGGCGTCTGGCAGGATTGTGAGCACCCTTGCCATTTAACTTATGTAAAAAAGTAAAAATTAATTACAGCAAGGCCCGCCCATGTAATAAATGCCTAAAAAAACATTTTATATTTCTTGTTTTTATTTGCCGTATAATGTCTACAATTACTATTATTACTAATAAAAACTATAAACCAAAGCTAAGGAGAGTGTTATTTGATTCAAATCAATCTAAAACTTTAATCAAATTTAAACAGATATTTCGAATAAGTTTTAGTACAATTTTCTGCCAATCCTAACGTAACACTTTCACTTAAGTTTGTCGACGCGTTTCGGAGTTCCTCCATTATCGAGACCTATTTCAGTAGTTTGAAATAAGTCTCGATAATGGAGGAACTCTGAAACGCGCCGACCAACTTAAGTGAAAGTGTTGCTTTAGGATTGACAGAAAATTGTACTAAAACTTATTTCATGGATCCTAGCAGATATAATTTGTATAATAAGATATTTCGAAAGTTAATTTTTAAAGGTTTGCTGCTTTAAATTTGATATAAATGGAAAACAGCTTATCCAAAGAATTGAAAATTTTACCAGTTATTCTTCAACTTAGGCCTACAGTTTAACGTTTTGGGTATTATAATTTGTCTAATAGTAGCCTAATAATTTTATTTTTACAGATTTAAAAATACATTATCTAAAAATTATTATAAAATTATAGGAATAATACAAAAAAACAACAAACAAAAACTGTACGATTCAGCAATTTGATGGTTAAAAATAAAGTAAGAAATGCACCCAATCTTTTTATTAATATCAATGTCTAAATAATTCGACCACGCAGCTAGGCCGCTGACTTGAGTTGAGCAAATTTCCAAAATTAAATTTATATGCCTATGTTTTAGGGTTTCAACCAACAATTTAGGAAATATGTCTACTCACGAAGGCGTTGAACAGCTGTCTGTGTGTACGCAATATATTAGTAGAATTTGTTTCCTCCTAGTGGCCTCGCGAGTTTGCACCACTTGGTTTCGAACCGGCTACTTTTATAGTATTTTACGTTTTGGTCGATTTTGGGGAAACCAAGCGAGCTATAAGGTCGCGTAAAAAAAAAATAGGTGCAGAATAACATCCTACATTTATATTTTTAGAAAAAACTCTAAAGAAATTTCATTCTCGTAGTAAAAATCGCAACAAATAGTTACTTTCGGTCAAAAAACTTACTTCCGGTTGTTGGGTTTTTTTGGTTAACGAACTCCTCCGAGCGACATAGACAACTAACACGTGTACCAAATTTGGACCAAATTGGACTTAAAATGCGGCCGCTAGAGTGCGAACACACACATATATATATATTAATCTTAATGACACCCCAAAACGTGTTCTGGGGACCATGATCGGTCCTCATTTGCTACTCCCGACCTTGGGTCTTACCATAAGGGCCACTGCAATAGCTCATTTTTCCTATGGAAATTCGCTAAAAAAAGGCACCAAGATCAAAATATGTTTTTGAATTCCATATCGAAGAGCACGCCTATTATTGCACGTTTACAGTTTAGTTGATAGCATGGGCCTTATGGAGGCTTGCCGTGCTACTACCTGACCTAACCACATTGGCTCCTATTCACAACCAAATTGACTTATGAATATCCTTATCTCAGTGTTTAATTCAAGATACAAATATCTTCATTTCAGTAACGCATCTCATGTTTAAGTAAACCGCCATTACATATTCCTAACAACTAGTTTAAATGAGTTTTATGAGGTCGTGATGTTTTTATGCTGGCTACTAGCGTAGGATCTCCGTTTGAATACTATGGGCAATGCCTGCCCACGCTATCAACTAAACTGTAAACGCGCAATAGAGATGGACATTGCCGTTACGTTGTGGTAATAGGCAGCAACGTTCTACACGATCTCGGTAATAGGTTCCAGTAACCTATTAAATTTGTAACGTATAAAGGCACAGCAAGAGTACTACCAGCTGACAGAAAGAGTATTATTTTTGCCAAGGTTTTATTGCGGATTTAAATATAAAAGATGAGCTGTGCATGCAGTGACTCTTACGGTGAGACCTAAGGTCAATGAGCACCGATTATGGGCCCCAGAACACGTTTCGGGGTGTCATTAAAAAAATGCTTTATGTAGGCCTATATGTATGTGTGTTAGTGTGTTCGCACTCTAACAACCGCCATATTGGTCCAAATATGGTACACAGGTTGACTTTCTAAGTCACTCGGAAGAGTTCGTTAGCCAAACAAATCCAACAACCGGAAGAACGGTTTTGACCAGAAATTCATTTTCCCTCACGTGGGGGATTTTACCATGGCCGACGGGCAGGATGCCAACTCGCGAATCTGAGGCCGCAAAGTGAAGGTGCAATCTCATAAAGCGAGTTTTACTGCTGCGAGCGTGTGAGCCGGGACTGGAGGCTGATATACAAACGAATTCTACTAATATATTTCGTACACCTAGGCAGCTATTCAGCGCCGTTCAAACAATATCCCAAATATTTTGCTAAACCCATAAAACTTAATTATAAACTTAATTTTGAAAATTTGCTCAATCACGTCAGCGCTTCAGCTGCGTTATTGAATAAGGGGATTCCCTACTGAAAATGACCATTTTCCAAAAATTTTTTTTTCCAGATTCTATCTATACTATTATATAAAAATCTAATGGTGTCTGTCTGTGTGTGTGTGTGTGTGTATGTGTGTGTGTATGTATGTTACTCAATCACGTAAAAACTACTGGATTTATTGAGCTGAAATTTTTCATGGATATTTTTAGGTTCCCAGATTAAAAAATGAGCATATTTTTATTTAGAAATTCCATCAGGGTACCGCCAAACTGGCTTTGAAAACTTCTTTAACCTTCAATTTTATCTATAAAAATATCAGCTGTTTGTATAAAAAGTTTAGCAACATGTCGTTTGTTTATATTCATTACCATAGCAACCAAATTAACCAAAATATAAGAAATAATTTCATTTGAACATCATTATTTACCATCTAATATTTATTGGTGTTATTATTAATCCTACACCTTTATTATAAAGTAAAGATAACATGATTATGTGTATAGACGGTTCCAACGGGGTTGGCGTGCAGAGCACGGGTACAGCAGCTAGTAGTTTATAAGGTTTAAGAAAAACATAACATATGCCATAGAAGTTCTTTATATCAGTGTGAACAATTTATTCAAAGCAATGCTCGCACCTACTTTTTGTCGAGTTGAACTTCTTTATGTTTGCGATTTCGACTAATAAGATTTTTTATTTTTTTAAAGTAATTGCAAAGAAGGACAACAATGTTCATTATTAGGCTTTCAATGCCTCCAATATGTAAGTAAAACATATCTTGACTACAAATACTGGTTGTGCAAGTTATTCCCCACTATGAGTGCTAAAATAACTAATGGAATCTTTAAACGCGATTTCCCGCAACTTTTCAATATTGATATTTTTTACACAAAAGTTCTTATAACTTTTTAACTGCTAAAGCGACAGTGATGAAATTTCTACCACATCTTTAGTAGCTTATAATGCAACTTTTTGGGTATTTTTATTCCTCTAGGACAAATACATAAGTATTTTTTTTTAAATGTGTAAATCTCAAATTTGTTTTATATATATACATTTTTTTTTTTTTTGTAAGGCCATAACTACTAAACTTTTGGCGGTAAGAATATGACTATACCCAAAAAGTTAGTGCTTTTTATATACTTTAAAACATAATATCAAACGGCCAAATTGGTTCAGTAGTAAAAAAGTTATAAGAGATTTAAAAAAAACATATTTTTTGCCTAAAAAAAACATATTTTTTGCCTAAAAAAAACTCAAAAAGGTATGTAAAATTTATTTTTTTTTGCCAATTTTTATAAGTGTAAACAAGTTTTTAGGTTCTAATGAATGTAAAAAAAAATTATTCATAATTAAAAAAGGCCTATTGTAGAAAACCCCTAATTTCAGTAGGGAATCCCCTAATTTGTAAAGTAACGTTGTAGGTGTGATTACTTGATGCTAAAATAATATCGTCTGCAGGGTTATGTTGACTATTTCAAGTAATTGCATTTATTCTAAAACACAAAATATTGAACGATTAAAACCATGAACAGTTATTGATGACAAAACATAAATAACCGCAAACATTTAAAAAGTTAAATAACTTGATTCATAAAATATTAGCGTTTATAGTCAACGGTTTTACATTACAGACAATATAGGCCTACTTCAACTTTTTTATATTGGTTAATTTTAACTATACAGTATAATTTCAGTTTAGTTTTGTAAATTTCGAAATTAATTTGTATCTAAAAATAATATATACTAGACTAGTAATACTTTTGAGACTATGTAATCTACAGGACAATAAAGGTTGTGCAAGACTCAGGAATAACACCCAAACTGTTCCATAGTCTGTCTTTACGTTATTGCTT
>JAGFPH010004261.1:42659-78184 GCA_018207615.1 Philaenus spumarius
GTTGGAGTTTATTAGCCAATTCCTCAGTCATGTCACTTACTACAGTGTCACAGTAGGCAAAGTAAGGCAAAATTAATGATTTAACTAAGAGTATTCTAATATGTAATGGCAAAAAGTCTTTCATTTTTTTTAAAGAATGAATACCTGCAAACAATTTATTGCACGTCTCAGTTACATAATCGGTCCAGTTTAGTCTGTCGTTGATTGTCAGTCCCAGATTTCTAACACTTGTAGCGTTTGTAGAAACGTATATCCAAGTATCTAGTCATTTTTTTGAATTCGCGCGCCAAGGCCTATTCAGTTGGCAACATTGTAGGTAAGTCCAGTGTGCCACTCTCATCAGCTGTTAGCTGCTTGGAAAGGTTCTGAGCCGGCCGTTCTGCTGATTCATTCTTCTGCTGTGGCCTGACTATGTAATGCAAAGTGACAACACGTTCTACTTTAGACTAACCGAAGCTATTTATATGTAATACCGTCTTGGTATTAATTAAACCAACAGTGAGCTTGTTTTATTTAATATGCGTTAGTGAGTGGTTTTAAGTTTTCTTGTGACGTGTTTTACGGCGTTTCTTGCCAAATTCGTCTGACCTTGCCTAAGGCCTATTTCGTTACTAATCATGTCTACCGGCTAAGTTATCCATCTATCTTCTACCAGGTAATGTTCAAACCTAAATTACACCCTGAGTTAGCTATAATAATATGTTTTGTGTGAATTTAACTGTAACATTTATTCTACACTTGCTAAGTATATTTTGTGTCATATCTTAACTTTTTTATAGCCTATATTTTACATAGCCTATCTGTTTTACTTTACGTAGCCACAAGCCTTAAACTGTTTGCTTTATAAGATTTAGAAGCCTTTTAAGCCTTATAAAGGTGTAATAGTGTGTATTAAAAGCTCTGTTTTAAATATTTCTTTGTAAGCCTATAAATTAGTATACAGTTCTATACACGAGGCTAAATTACAGTTTCATACAGGAAAATATATACAGTTCTATACACGAGGTTAATGTACAGTTTCATACATGAAATAGTTACGCAACTTTATACATGTTTTTAGCCATGTACTAAAACATGTGTTTTTTTCTTATAGTGAACATCACTGGTTCAAGTTTTACATGGGTTAATCATCCTACAAGTTTTGTCTTCCATCTTCGAACAATAACAACCAGCTAATATGAAAACTTTCTGAGTGTTACTAGAATTTTTGAACTGTCTGTTAATTAAAATATGATATCTAAATAATAAAGGCTTACATAGTTGAAAAAGGCTACAGTAATATTTTTTTTTTATATAATAATAATTGGGTGGTGCAGCTATAGCATATTTCGGACCTTAGCCCTCAGGGCTCTATATTAGAAAATCTACTTACCTTTTTTTTTTAATAGAGAGACGTCTCATAATTTTTTTTTATTAATTAATTTTTACCTAGAATTAAGTTTGGCCATAGATATAAAATTATTATCAAATCCATGGTGAATGTATTCAATTTTGTAAATTTGTAAACACTACTAGTTCGTAATTTTGTATTTTTTTTTAATTGTAAACAGGGAGGGTTTTTCAAATTTTATTTTATGGAGGGTTTTTCTTTTTGAACTTAATTAATTAATATATATATTTTGTAAACTTTTTCTTTGAAAATCAATTGTACTTAAGGGCATGTCAATTTAAAATTTTATTACTTAAGGGCGTATAATCTTTTGTATTTTTAATTTAAAATAATATTTTAATAAACAAATTGTTTATTTAGCGAATTGTATTTTGTTTGGCATTTCCTGTGAATAGCTAATTCAGGTGTTTCTTGAAAAACTTTCCAAAATAAGGTAAGGCTACAGTTTATTATCCTTAGAAGGATTTATCATCTTTTTTTTATGTATGTACCATCCTATTTTTGACTCAGTACGCTTTCCGTTTTGTTTGTTCCCTTTGAGGATCGTACACACTCTTACGATATTCTAATATTTCACCTTCAATTTTAAGTTTTGGGAGATTGTCCAAGTCTATTGTGTTCAACAGTCGGGAGTAGCCTATAATAATAGGTTGCATCATTGAGAGAGAGAGAGAGAGGTAGAGAGAAGACGATAGAGGAGAGTGAGAAAGAGAGATGGAAAGTGGAGAGAGAGAGAGAGAGAGAGGGAGAGAGAGAGGTAGAGAGAGGATGATAGAGGAGAGTGAGAGAGAGAGATGGAAAGAGGAGAGAGAGAGGCTGATGGAGGGAGAGGGGGAGAGAGAGAGAGAGGACGATAGAGGAGAGTGAGAGAGAGATGGAAAGAGGAGAGAGAGAGGGTGATGGAGGGAGAGGGGGAGAGAGAGAGAGAGAGAGAGGGTGAGAGGGAGGGAGATATTGATTGATTTAAAGCCTTTATTTTGGGCAAAGTTAAAACAATCATGTTCTCTCTTCCGGATAAGTCATACACAAAAACATTTTCACCACACTATGATGTTTTCAGCTATTTTCGGAACGTCATTTGGAGGCCGAAAGTAGCTCTTTTCTGCCCTAGGGCCGTAAAGTCAGCTGTTCGTTTATTCAATTAAAATATGAACATATATCTCAACACAATTTCGTTATGAAATAGGCCCATATGGCAAATGATTCAATAGGTATTGCCGACAGACTACTAGTGGCACACACATAATTATTATTTTCACCTAGCAACCGAGGTAAAACTGTACTTTCCATAGCTAGCTATAGGTAAAATTATTAGAAAAGAACCGTGGCCAGTTGAGAGTTCGCGCAGGTAGAAGCGGAGCGGTACGGTGGAGGGGCAAGCCCTCCCCACTCTCCCGCCGCGAGGACTCCTCTTCCACTCCGAGTCGAAGCGAGACGCACCGAGTGGCGTGAGGTTGAATAAAGAATGTATTTACGTACTAAACACAATGTGTACTGTATAAACACAATTTTCTTTACAGTACAATGTGCTTCAGACTCGTATTTAACAAAGAGGTGTAACAAATAAAAATTAAATTCTCTATATGAATATTTAATATCTGAATAAATTAGTTTCAACCTATGAGTTTTAGTTTCAGTGGAATTCTGGAATTATTATTAAAATAGAAAACATAAAATTGTAGTTTATTTTTTTTTTAACTTTTGAACATAAAAGATGATAAATAATATATTTTTTAATTAATTACATTTCCTTAAAACCACTGCTCAAGTTTTGGTTTACGTTTAGTTTTGATAAAGGTGTTTTGGAAAAAAATAAAAACCTGTGTCTCAAACGAGATTTTTAACGATTTTAAAACTAGAAATTAAAAATTTTAATTTCTTTTAATTTTAACTGAAACACATGCTGACCGCGATGTCGATGCCTTGGTGAAACATGAGAGACGTTGCAAAACAACGCAGGTAACGCGGCGCGGCAATAACAACAATGGACGGGCTCGATACGCACAGGGCAGTGTACAAGGAGCAACTGAGAAGGGCGCTCCGCCCACCACTGCGCGCGCATCGCCACTCCAATGCCATGCGTTGACGGCTAGAAATTGGGCTTCTGCGCAGGTTCTTTTCCAATAATTCTAACTATAGTTTATAACCTCAAAGTTTCATTTTCATGTGTGCTAAATAAATATTCTTTTTTAATTTTTTATAGTGTTTATTTTATTGTGTAGTGTGGTGAAAAATAGCGTTCGCACTACGGCCGAAAGGGTTTTGCAGCTCTCGACCGTTTCAAGTTCGAGACGGAGTCTCGAACTTGAAACACGATCTCAAGCCTGCAAAACCTCATTTTCGGCCCTAGGTGCGAAATATACTATTCTACATGCTTCATTAAAATCCATATAAATATACAAACCTAAAATCTTACAAAAATTTACTGAAAACATAATTAAAAAAAAACAAACTTGCATAAAAACATTAAATAAAAAAAAAATAAAAAATGAAAAAGAAATGAGAAATAAAATATTACGAATTTAAAGCTATTTTGAAATAAAAAACTAAACTTAACTAAAAATCATTCACACTTACATTTATGAATCATACAATTTGCACCAATAAATTCAATTCTTTCACATTCTTTACATTCTTTCACCAATGTAAAATAATGGATTAAATTTTACATTCATGAAAAAATGCAACTTTAACAATTTTGCAAATTGAGCACGGATATCAATATTTACTTGGTAAGGAATTCGACAAGCGACATTTAGTTTCGGTAAAAGATTTATTGCATGCACACTAAGGGGCTCCACCCATTGCTCGATTCGCTCGCCAACCTCGGTGACGACTCGTGGCGAAGCAAGTAAATACCGATTATTGTAAACGCTCATATTTTAATGGAAATGTCTATTAATTAGGACAGAGGTTCTTTGATTTTGGTAGAGTGGCCCTAAGACAGATATCATCGAAATAGATAATCACAATCCACAAAACCTCTAATTTTGTCCATAATGTTAACATTTTTCAATATTGAAATAGGACCCTTATATAATTTCTTGATAGAAAGTACCTTAGATTAGTCTCTGAAAAGCCCTCTACATGCAAATGAAGTTCCATCAAAATTGGTTCAGCCATTCTGGAGATTAGCCTGGACAGACAGACAGACAAAACGAAAAAAATGCATGTTTAGGTTTTGGTTATATGTGAATAACCATATGAACTTAGAAAAAAGGATTTATTCCAAAATCAAAGACAATTCAATTGTATTTATATGTATAGATTATTCAGTATTTGGGAATGATTAGCATTGTCAACCCCTGTCTTGTTGTTTTTGTGCTTATACAAGTGGTACAAATGTCACTTGACACTGCTTTAAACAAATACTGAATTTATTTAATTTATTACAGATCATACTTACAATTATTGTTTGTTTCAAACGCATAGTTAACAAAATTTTATAATACCAACATCACGGGGTGAAATTATTGTACTACTTCTTGTTGTCAAATTGTTTTTATAAAATATTTTTTTTACTGACTTTCAAGTGACTTTTGCGCCATTCCGTATATGAGGCAAAAATAAACCAAGTAAGTCTTAACTCCAGTTTGAAGGGCAGTACGAAATGCAGATAAAATATGAAATATGAAACAAAAAATCTTTTATTTACAAAGAAAAAAAAATAGTGAATTCCTTCAAAACCTTTATTACATGTCTCGGTTAAACATTCGTCCAGTTCAATATCTCAGTTATTGCAAGTCCAACATTTCCTTACATACAAACGTCTGTATTTTCTGAGCCTTAAAGTTTCAATTAATCATACAACTTCCATTTCCAACGGTCCATTGGAAACCAGGTAAATGATTAGAACAGAGGCAAGAAACGCCGGTTATTTTAATCTTACAGCAATGATCGGTCGAACGGTCGAGTGGATTCCGGAGGCTGTGGAACGGAGTAAAGACGGTATTAAGATTGCCAGGGCAGTGGAAGAAAACAGCTGATTAGTAGCTGAGGGGAAGGGTTCGTTATTAAACAAGAAATTAAAAACTGGCGGATATTCTTGTAAATGTGCGGGTTTTATTTCGTCGTATCAAAAGATGATGATGGCAATCGATACAGCTTACAATATCCGGATTTCTTAGTCTGTGTTGTAATTGTGGAACTGTTTCAGTAAAGTTAATAATAATTTTGTTTGGTTTGTTACATTACACCTTGTATGCATCTTGTGTACTTTGTGTGGTTAGAAAATACTTCACCACTTTATTCCTGGTGATCTATGGTTGTAATACAAAACAAAGACAAGATCAAAACACATTTTATATAAACATAACCTTTTTGCGGTAAGGAGACATGAATGGAATATAAACAAAAAGGACAAAATTCACTGAGAAACCAAACTGTATTTTATACAATGAAAAATCCTTATATATTTTTTTCAAATGTGTTTTTTTGTCTCTAAGCGATATCTCCCTTAATTCTTCATCAAAATTAATTATTGAAGCATAATTTTAAAGCTTATGTTCCCCGCTACTGATGACAATGATAGACAAACAGCTTAAAATTCACGTTTTCGTTAAAAAAATTGATTAAAAAACTTTTACATTATACTCCATATGGTTCCTAATGGAAGGCGGTATCTATTAACAATCTGTTTAACTAGCATGACAGATTTTAGTTTGATTGCTTACATTCCATCAAACAATGTTAATTAGTTGATTGTAATTAAATGAACTAAATCAACGTATTAAATTAGGCAAGTACTTGTTAAATATTCGCAAGGGTCTGCTAGTATAACTAAAACACATTAACATAATTGGTATTTCTATTTAACAATATAAAACAAATTACGGTTTGTGTCAACCGAAAAGCAAAAGTTAAAGAAGCTGAGATTAGTATTTAGAACAGCTGATTATATTGTTGATTGTTGCCAGGCCGCGTTGCTTGTTATTACTTTCTTGTTTGAGGCTAATTAACTCTGTGATGATTCTTACCACTCCAGAGAAATTTTTTACCGTAGAGCATTATTTTCGCTCATACGTAAAAGGTCATTCAGGTGGTCTTTGATGCGAGCTGCTGTAGAGTTTCAAGAACTAATTCACAAACAGTCGCCAAGTAATGCCTTTATGATAAGTGTTTCTTAAAAGTTCCTTTGTACAGATTTGTCTTTAGTTTTTAAAATATTCTCAAAACATTATACACTACATTTCCAAAAGTACTTAAGTTAAAATTTGTAAAAAAAACATGGAGTGTAGGAGGCACTTTTATTATTTCAGGAAAACTATAGAGGATCTAAACTTGTATTAAAATATGTTGTCTATTCATGCGGTGTATGGCAATGCTGTTTAATTTATAACCGTTATGGTTATTGTTGATGGTTGGTTCGGTATATATGTCGTGTTCATGCAGTATTATTATTACGAATGTAAAAGTTAGGGAAATACAATTTTAAACGATATCCAACTCGACATTATCATAAAAATGGGTTAAACATATGATTTGTAACCAACCATTTTGATATTTTACAAATTTTAGTAATATAGCATAGCAATCAGTTGTACAACATAGCAGGCACACAGCTGACTTAACTTCAATAAATTAACACAATTCTAGTTTAGTTGGGATCAGTATAAATGTTCAAACAATGTTTGGACTATAATATATTTAAACTTGATTCAACGAAGGAACCTTTAAGAATGTAAGGTTGATTTTACAACAATAAAACTATATAGGTTTTGGCCTAGAATTGACCGAAATACCGAATAATAATAAAATATTGTTTTTTTTTTTTTCATTATTGTCAAACCTTATAAGAAATTATTTGAAAATAAAAATAAAATAAACGGTACCAGGAACTGGCACATACTTTCTCACAAATACATTTAAATTACTAAACAGATTCACTGTGACTTGTAGGGTGGGGTAGGAGTGTTTTTTTTTTTATTAAAGTTGGAGATTAACTAATAAATATTATTATTATTATTACTATTATCTAGAGAGAAAACTATTCGATCGATTTCGAAAAAATTTGCACCAAACACGTCAATTAGGTTTTCATAGATGCACGTAAAATGGTTTTGAATTTTTTTTTAAAACAACCCACTTTATGGCCAAAAAACCCCCCAAAACAGTTATTATTATTAGCTAAACGAGAATTTTTAGAAAGATGCTGGTTTTTTAATATGGTAGGGCACATTAAAGGCTACAAATAAACCAAATTTTATCAAAATCGTTAGAGCCGTTTTTTAATAAAAAAATAATAACTGATTTTTGGGGGTTTTTTGGCCAAAAAGGGGGTTGTTTTTCAAAATTGTTCAAAACCCTTTTTCGTGCATCTATACAGGCGTACTGGACATGTCTGGTGCAAATTTGGTTGAAATCGATCGAATAGTTTTCTTTCTAGCTTTGTATACTTTTATTAAAGTAGGCGATTAACTAATAAATGTTATTATTATTAGCTATAGAGAAAACTATTCGATCGATTTCGAACAAATTTGCACCAAACACGTCAATTAGGGCTTTATAGATGCACGTAAAAACGCTTTGAAAAATTTTGAAAAACAACCCCCTTTATGGCCAAAAAACCCCCACAAATCAGTTATTATTATTATTACTAACTAAACGAGAATTTTTAGAAAGATGCGGGTTTCTGTACATCGTAGGGCACATTAAAGGCTACAAATAAGCAAAATTTTATCAAAATCGTTAGAGCCGTTTTTTTATAAAAAAATAATAACTGTATTTTTGGGGGTTTTTTGGCCAAAAAGGGGGTTGTTTTTCAAAATTGTTCAAAACCCTTTTTCGTGCATCTATACAGGCGTACTGGACATGTCTGGTGCAAATTTGGTTGAAATCGATCGAATAGTTTTCTCTCTAGCTTTGTCTACATACAGACATACATACAGACATACATACATACAGACATACAGACATACATACAGACATACAGACAGACATTTTGTAAAAACCACTTTTTTGGACTCAGGGGGTCCCAAAACGGATATTTCCACAAAAATCTCAACATCGATTTTTTTTGCGATCACTATACTTTCTCTATACTATAGTATAGTGAGAAAGTAAAAGTAAAGCAAAATTTAAAAAACCTATTAGAAAATAAGCAATATAACCTATTGATTATGAAAGCACACATGTATCATTACTGCATTTAAAAAAGTAGGAAAAGTAAAAATCTGGGAGAACATTTTAAATAATAATTAAATTAACTTACAAGTACCCTAATTATCTACATTTTTTTAAACTTTCCAAAAGTTACTAAATTATAAAAAATTTCCCCATTCAAAGTATTTGCATCTGTCCCCTTTTCCAAAACTGAAAAGCCAAACTATTTTTCGATTCGAATATTGTTCAATATTGTTCAACATCGACCAATATCTGGTGCGATCAGGGGGACTCAGTTGGCAGAGAGGTACAACGGAATTGTGAAGGTCCTGGGTTCGAAACTTGGTATTGGTCCATGTTTTTTCACTTGTAATTTAGTTAAATTAGGCCTAACCCTTGCTGTGGAAGTGTGTAGCAGAAAAATTATTACAAAATAAAAATAATTCGACAACGCAGCTGATCCGCTCACGTGAGTTGAGCGAATTTCAAGAAATTAAGTTTATATATTTTATGGTTTCATCCTACTACTTGGGAAATTGATCTCCTCACGAAGGCGTTGAATAGCTGTTTTTTGTACGAAATATATTAGTAGAATTTGTTTGTACCTAAGCCTCCTTGTTCGACTCACGCACAGGAACTACAAAATTGTTCACTGACACGGAATAGATTGCCATTAAAAATAGGTATTACAAAACAAGTTTTTACTATGTAAACGATATTTCTAAAACTAACGAAGTATTTTGGTCAAACTTCCCCAGGCGATTAAAATTTCACAACTGTCGGATCCAATTAATTAATTTCGCACCAGCATGTCCTACAGAAACTTTCATAATTAATTGATACACGGATTTTGCAAATATTTACCCGTATCTCTCTCTGCCCGTATGTGCTTCTGTTCTGCCAGATCTAATTTCTGTATACCTACAGTTTAACTACAGTGCTTCAAGAATGGGCTTCGTACTAGACGGTATACTGACGGTTGTTTACTTGGTGTGTTTAACCACGGGGTAAGTAGATAGAAACCGTGTAGCGAGGCTGTGTAGACGGCATTGTTAAATAGTATCTTTAATTTCAAAAACCCTTCAAGCGATACCAATCGCTTTTCACGCCTTTAATGTGTCCGGTTTAATGTGCGCGTCCTCCCTTCTACTTTCTCCTCAAGACTGATTCATTACAACAAAATCCACTAAAACAAAGTATCATAAATTACTGCTTAGCTACATTTAACTCCGTAATGGATTGTGTCTCTCATAATTTTACCTACTTGTAGTCTGTACAATATTTACAATTCAGAAACAACAATAATAGTATTAAGTTTTTAGCCGATGACTCGCTTATGTTTTGAGCTACGGAAAAAAAAACTATTTTGTTTGTTTTACAAAAATGAACTTTTTTTCGTTTCCTGTAGTTTTATGTAAAGTTAGTGGTTTTCGAGATATTTTACATACAAATTTTAATCGGCCATTTTGAAAATATATCTAAACACGTTTTGGTTTTTTGTACATGGGTAAATATGTCGTACCAAATATGTATCCAAAATTTACGTTCAATACATCTATTTATATAAAGCTAGACGGTAACACTGATTCACTAACATTAATTATGAGGCACTTGCCGTAATCGGACCCCCTCAACCTCATACTTGAATTAAAGCTCTCAACGAGAAACTTTTGGGAAAATTGCCAGAATTTAACATTTGTTTATTTTGAAGCACCTTTTGGGCGGGAAAGATTTTTTCGATTTTTTAATTTTTTTTCATTTTCCCACTTTGAGCTCGTTCAGTAAGAAAGCGGTAAGAGATAGCAAAAAATGTTAAATACAAAAGTTGTAGAAAATTAAATTTCAAACTAACGATTTTCCATCAGATTTAAGATAAAATCATCCGTTTAGCCACTATTCATCCGAGAAGGGACACTCCGCCAACGTCCTTTAAGCTAGACGATTTCACTGATTCACTGACATTAATTATGAGGCACTTCCCGTAATCGTACCCCCCTTGACCTCGAACTTGAATTAAAGCTCTCGACGAGAAACTTTCAGAAAATTTGCTAAAAGTTCATATTTTAAATTTTGAAAGCACCTTTTGGGCGGGAAAGATTTTTTATTTTTTTTAATTTTTCCACTTTGATCGCGTTTTATAAGAAAACGGTAAGAGATAGCAAAAAATGTTAAATATAAAAGTTGTAGAAAATTTAATTTCAAACAAATGATTTTCCATCAGATTTAAGATCCAATCATCCGTTTAGCCGCTATTCACCCGAGAAGAAGCTCCGGCGCACAATCCTTCAAATTTCCCATGTTAATCTTATGGAGATAATGTTCAATGAGCTTGAGTCAGCTGTCTAATAAAACAGCTGATTTATGCTCGGTCACCTATGTACAAACGAGCCAAAGATTAACGAGATTCTTTAGCTAATTTTCCAATTGCGAGCCAAGCGAAGCAGCTATCTGAGGCCAAAGGCCGAGGCGGGGTTGGGACGCGAAGCGTCCAGGGGCATAGCCCCTAGTCTACATCTAAAGATATTAAGTATTTTGTAAGAAAATAAAAACGGTTTATAACTGGAAAATGAAGAATTTCGGAATCTATGTTTATATTCACTAGAAGAACAAGTCCTGGAAGATTCTCTTTTTTCCTAAATCACCCTGTATACAAAAGTTATCGCCTTTTAGTGAAAACTAAGGAAAGTATAAATAGCTAAGGTTTTGTTTTTGAAAATGTATAAAAATTAAAATATATAATTATAATGAAACATTTCACAAAGTTTAAATAAAAATAATGACAACTAAAATTCAAAGTGAGGCACATTTTTATTTTTTATTTAAAAAATCTTTTTGCGAAGATGTTGTAGATAACTAATTAAGTTGACTTTGGTAATTGTAACTATTTTCCGAACAACCTTTGTTTCATCAGGAGAAACGTAATTCAGGTGAATATTCTTGTTTTGAAACGCCAGTGAAGCATTTCTTGGTGTAAAGCGTTTTAAAATAACATTCAAATTAAGAGAATTATTTTTCTAAGGCGACAAAATTTCTAGATCGTAAATCAACGTTAATATAATTGGTGTTCTGTCACCATCATCCTCTTTGTTAGCTTTAAAATATTTATATAGTCTTCACAGATATAAATGTTTTCAGTCTGAATTTTCATTAAACTATTTAATTGCATCTATATATAGGTCGTTTAAATGGGAACCTTTACCTTAATTAATGTGCTCAGTAAAAATGGATTTGCAAAATTTTGAACAATTTCCACAATTATTTAATTTATAACAGAAATTCGTATTTTGTGTTCAGTTTATGGGTTTAACACATAGATTTATAGTTTTTTTTAATACTTTGCCCTTTTTTATAATCCTACCAGTTTTCGTATAAATTGGACTAGAAAATAGTTTTATTTTTGAAAAGCTCAACAATTTGGGGGTTGGAGACAAAAATGAATTCCCATTTAAAAGATGCTTGAAATCACACGTTTGATCAAGTCACACTACAAAAGTTACAAATTAAACATATAATAATATTTTAAAGGCCGGTTGAGAGTTATCGGTGAAACCTTACCCCTTCCAATCCAAATTTTAAGTCGAATTTATTAAACAATGGTTGAGATTATAAAAAATGTACGAAAAGATTCAAAAATCTTAAAAATAAGTTTAAAATCTATGAACGGAATACAAAATAGGGGTTTCTGTCAACCAAATTTAAAGTTAGCTGCCATATTGGTAATTTTTTCAAAATTTCACTAATTTGTTTTTATTCCAAACATCCATTAAAATCAAGTAACCCATTTAAAATTAAATCAGAATATTGTCTTGTAGCCCAGTACAATAGAAGATAAAAAAGGGGTTCAGCTTACATTAATTGCGGTAAAAGATTTTTTTTTCTAGGATCGTTTGGTATGGTGTGAGTATGCCAAATATAATTTTGCGACCTCGAAAGTGGGGGGGACAGCTTTTGGGGGGCAAAAAGCCTAAACATTTTCGGACTTTTTCCAGTTTTTCGCTTATAACTAAAAAACGGTACATATTATGTAAAAAATAGATCTGTAGTAAATTAAAGAAGACAAAATTTCGCGTCGATTAAAAAAATTAAATTCAAAATTGGTCCAGTAGTTCAATTTTTATGGGGATCCAAAAAACAGCAAATTTTTCCAACTTTGCCAAAAACTGTGTTTTACCCATTTTCATTGTACTCTAACTTTCCAACATCAAATTTTACCACTACCCCCCTCCCTAAAAGTTGTAGAGCATCAATCCCTGAGTTCAAAAAACACCGATTTTTCTAAATTGAGCTGATTTTGAAATTTTGTCAACTCATAAAGCAAAATTGGGGAAAACCTTAAATTTACACAATCGGGGTTTCGCTCTTTTTTGATGTCTATGAGTCCGGAAATCAATTCTGAGGCTTAGGTATGTCATCTGAATGCATCTGGAAATTATTTTTAAAGAATTTTGTGAAAATTTTAAAATGTAAATAATTATTCATGACTTTTAATTGTAGTGCTGGTTTCTTGTTCACTAAATATACCAGGTGTCTTAAAAGTCCCATGCCCCTCCTTTAACTTTTGTGTTTGTTAAAACAAACAAATATCCCTTGGGAAACGATACTAACTTATCCGAAAGTACTTTTGAAGCAATCGGAAATTTTGAGTGTCCCATAAAAATGGGGGATTTTGGGGGCAACTCAAAATTTTTAAATGGGAACTATGGTCATGTGATACTTCATTTTAAAGGTCTATTTAAGACTAGGAAAATGACATACAGAAAATAAAGATCGGACAACCCAAAACAAAATGGCGACCCTAAACGTGTTGAAATAAATCGACATAAAGTTGCTAAATCTCGAAAAGGAAGAGAAATTCTTACTTATTTGTTTATTTTTATTTCCAACGTTAAAATTGCTTATAACTAAAATACAACACATGAAACACTTATATATCTACATACATAAACAAATTACAATTTATAACTTTAAAAAAACATTAACCTTTGCATACAAAAACATAAAGCTAACTACACAAATACATACACGCTTCATCACGCATAACCGCAAATAAAAAAGGAGACAACAAAAGGTACCTCTAAGGCTAGGCCTGTGTAGATTATTGCCGTAAAAAAAACAAAAATAATGAACAAATATTTAAAATTTTGGTCGTTTTTATGGTCTTGGTTGAGGTTCTTTTTCATCAGGCTGGTTGGCGTTATTTGCTGACTCAGATATTACATAGTCAGTTTCTTCCTCCTCAACTTCCTCGCTGCAAAGTTCCTCATCAGGCTCATCCTCATCTTCCTCCTCAGCGAGGTCGTCGTCCAAGTCTACGTCGAGTTCGATGTATGGACCGTTTGTGCAAAAACTTCCCACACAGTTCTTGCACACAGTGGTGCATTTGAGGCCTGACTTTCGGCAAGTGCATGCACTGGTACATCCCTTTTTACACCCGCAGAACACCAGTTTCAGAAGCTCTTGGGGAGCAGATTCTTTCATTGTAAGAATTGGGGTGAGTCCGAGGCTGTCCCGTCTCCAACCAAGAGGGTCTCAAGAGGGTCTAGCGTGTTTCCCATCCACCACTGAACCTGGAGGAATGTTCTGTAGCTGTGCAGGTCCGCAGCGTCGAGTGTTGGAGGAAGTCGAGGTAAGATGAACTTCGCCTTCGTTGACATCTTCACAAAGAGATGATACCTCAGCTCATTGATGCTGCGGATGGTAGTTCTTTCGGTGTCATACATTGCCATCAAGATCTTCTCCCCAGCTCTGCTGATGTCTGCTGGAGTTGCAGATGCCTTGTAGAACACCACAGCAGCTTCCCTCAATGCTGGGCTACTGTCGATTAGTTTACACAGTTTGATTTTCCCATGCCCGAATGGCGTGGAGGTTGTGTCGCATCCAGAGAAGGCATGTACGAGCAGGAGGTGTTTCTTCTCGAACTGGTACGATGAGATGGAGTAGTACGAGTCAGCTTGCCCCTTCTTCCCTGACTTAAGGAGGTAGATGTTGTTGTAGGTGGATTTACTCCGAGCCCCACACAGGATGAATAGGGCGTCAATATCCTCACTGACCACAAGCACAGTGTCGAAGCTGGTTGATTGAGAACAAGCTGTTGTCACAATCAGTACATCAGCGTCCTCTGCTGCCTCCAATACTGGAATGGAAGATTCTTCCAGATGTTCTCTCAACATTTGAATGAGGCGGCTCTTATTCGTTTCATTTCCCAAGAACTTCTCTTGGGAAACAGCCGGGAGTGTACTCTTATCAAACATTATATCGGCTGAAGTCTTCACTTTCGAACGCCGAGCCCTTTCTGAGCTTTTAGAGCCTCGCTGATTCGCCTCACTTGGGTACCCATTTTGAACTCGAGGATTGATGCTCTACAACTTTTAAGGAGAGGGAGGTATTGATAAAATTTTAAGTTGACTCCTACATCTTAGAAAATTTTGTACAAAATAAAATTTACGAAATCGATTTGGAAGCAATATGTTAGGTCAAGCACTTTTAAATAAACATTTTTGTCCCTCGAATATTTTTCTAAAAACTCTTCTTTTTCGAGATATTAGCAACTTTATGTCGATTTATTTCAACACGTTTTTGGCCGCCATTTTGTTTTGGGTAGTCCGATTTTTATTTTCTTTATATCATTTTCCTAGTCTTAAATATACCTTTAAAATGAGGTATCACATGAGCATACTTCCGATTTAAAAATTTTGAGTTGCCCCCAAAATCCCCCATTTTTAGGGGACACTCAAAATTTCCGATTGTTTCAAAAGATACTTTGGGTTAAGTTAGTATCGTTCCCCAAAGGATATTTGTTTGTTTTAACAAACACAAAAGTTAAAGGGGGGCATGGGACTTTTAAGACACCTGGTATATTTAGTGAACAAGAAACCAGCACTACAATTAAAAGTCATGAATAATTATTTATATTTTAAAATTTTCACAAAATTCTTTAAAAATAATTTCCAGATGCATTCAGATGACATACCTAAGCCTCAGAATTGATTTCCGGACTCATAGACATCGAAAAAGAGCGAAACCCCGATTGTGTGAATTTAAGGTTTTTCCCAATTTTGCTTTACGAGTTGACAAAATTTCAAAATCAGCTCAATTTAAAAAAACCGGTGTTTTTTTAACTCAGGGATTGATGCTCTACAACTTTTATGGAGGGGGGTAGTGATAAAATTTGATGTTGGAAAGTTACAGCACATTGAAAATGGGTAAAAATCAGATTTTGGCAAAGTTGGTAAACTTTGCTGTTTTTTGGATCCCCATAAAAATTGAACTACTGGACCAATTTTGAATTTAATTTTTTTAATCGACGCGAAATTTTGTCTTCTTTAATTTACTACAGATCTATTTTTTACATAATATGTACCGTTTTTTAGTTATAAGCGAAAAACTGGAAAAAGTCCGAAAATGTTTAGGTTTTTTGCCCCCCAAAAGTTGTCCCCCCCACTTTCGAGGTCGCAAAATTAGATTTGGCATACCCACACCATACCAAACGATCCTAGAAAAAAAATCTTTTACCGCAATTAATGTAAGCTGAAACCCCCTATATACTGGGCTATTGTGTATTTTTAAAATGGCTTCCGTTTAAAATGTTTAGTGTTAAATATTTCTAAAATTTTTACACACCATTTTAAAAATATACAAGTCACTATTCTGATTGTTTTGTATCTAGGCCAAAGTTTACATAACAAATATTTTTATCCAATTTTAACTCAATATCGTATCTACTTCCAAAGATATTATTTTGCAGAAAATTAAAAAAAAATGGCGTATGAGTGGAAAACAGATCTTTTTTTTGCTTGTGTTTACTGGAACTTTTATCCTTAGGAGCAATTCCACAAATTCTCTAGGTTCTAGATAGTTACGGGACATCCTGTATGTGAAACTACACATACTATATTAGTCACTATATTATGTATGTTGTCTATATCTAACATTACGGAGCAGCTGTTTGTACGGACACTGTGGGCATGCGCACTGAAAGCGTCTGCCCTTTCAACAACAATGTAAAGTTCTATCAGACCAATTGCGTTGTTAAAAAAATATGCTTATTTTATACACAGACAATAAAATAGCCTGTTATACACAGAAATCTTATTGGAATAATAAGCGTATAGCTGAGGCAAATTATACAGAAAAAGACCGCGCTTCCTGAAAAATATGCTAAATCTGGAAATGATTTTAATCCACTTTGGGCAACCCAATAAGAGTTTGTGACAGTTTGGGAGCAGAAAAACCCGCGATGGTTTAGCACTGTTTTCAGTTTTTCACTTATATCTCGGAAACGGCTCATCGTACGGAAAAGTCCCCATGTAATTATTTAAAGAAGAAAAAATTACGCGTGTAATGATTTCCTTAAACGTTGCATTGGGTTCAGTAGTTTAGCGACAATCAATCGTCAAACATCGACAATTTTTACCAGCTTGGCAGAAAAGTGGGTTGCGTTCATGTTCAAACGAGTGTAACTCAAAACGGCTACTCCAAAAGAAACATATAAAATAATAAAAGTTGTAGAACAATAAATTGTGTGTAGAAAGAGCTCCTAATTTTTGGAATTAGCTCATTTCTGTGCACAGATATAAGAAAAAACCCGAAAGTAGTCGTGGCACAGAATTTTCGGTAAGAGCTATTTTTGAAGTTAAGGGTCGGCTCTAGTTAAAACAGAAAGCAACCTGCGACTCCCTATAGCGGCGGTAGGTTACGCGAACATTGCTCATCCTAAATCCATTTAAAACCCGCAATTATTCAAATAGCGTTTTTTAAAAAAATACTAAACTCTTGTAGACAAAATTCTTTATCCGAATGGCTTGGTAACGTTTCGCTATAATTAATAGTTACAACGTAAACAAATATTTAAAATCACCCTATAGCGGCGGTAGGTTACACGGACATTGCTCAGCCTAAATCCATTTAAACCCGCAATTGTTCAAATAGAGTTTAAAAAAAAATACAAAACTCTTGGGGAAGAAATTCTTCATGCGATTGGCTAGGTAGTTTTTCGCTATAATTAATAGTGACAACATAAAAAAATATTAAAAATCAATGTTTTTAAATTGTTAATAAAATATTAAACAAAATATTTTTCTTAGTTTTGAAAAAGCCATTTGCAAGCATATTGACCATAGCTTTAAAATGACATATCGTTTATAATTTTCCGATCTAAAATATAGGAAAAATTTGGATTTTAATTTAACATTGGTGTTATGGAGTGTCAGCCAACATGGCCGACAGCTAGAGCCGACCCTTAAGTCAGTCTCCCAAAAGTTACGCCACGCTCACAAACTGTCGCAAACTTATATTACTCTTATTTGGGATGCCCAAAGTGGATTAAAATAGTTTCTAGCTTTGGCATATTTTGCTGGAAGCAAAAGTTCAATTTGCCTGGACTTTGAGCCTTTGAGTAAAAACCCGTGAATTTCTTGCCACATCGGACAACTAGTCTGATCGAAACTATACTTATCTTCCCGTTCGTGACGTAGAATTGCAAACAATAGCTATGCTCCAACTGTGTATGAAATGTTAATTTAAACAAGTACAACAGTGAGCTTCCTGGATATACAACCTTCTCCGTACTTTACATTAATGTATTTTTGTTTCAAGGTCAGAAAGTTTTTCTCGCGAAGCCAAAGGACTCTGGCCTGAAGCGTGTCTTCCTACTCCAGCGTGTAAGCCTTCACAGCTGTACCGTTCTCTCGATGGTTCTTGCAACAACCTGGAGCATCCTGCGTGGGGAATGGCCAACACTCCTCTAGTCAGAGTTCTTGACGCTAGATATGATGACGGTAAGAATTGAGCCGTAGATCTTACCAAGGGTTTAAACAAACCATTTCAAAGGGTACTAGTAAAAATGTTTTAGTAGTAACACAGCTATTTATTTTAAATCCTGAAACAACTTCACTTATTGAAGTTTTTTTTAACTTATCATATTTAAAATCGTGAAGAATAAATCGTTAAATGGAAAAGTAATTACATGAAATTGAGTTGGTTAAGCGACACAAATAGGTCTGTCTTTATTACACGACCTAAGCCTTTTAATTATATACTTCGTTAGTAATTAAAGAAGTGTATTTAATTTTTTGTACAAAAACAAATTATTACAGGAAATATAAGATTTTCATTGGGATGAATACAACACCAGGCGAGATATTTTACCCACAGGTCTTTTGATCATAAACATTATAGAAAAGTCTACCAATTTGTTGCAAGGGTATACAAAGCGATGGTTTTCCTTTAGCAGGTAAATGGTGAACTTTTTTAACATAATATACTAAATGTTAAAGTTGTAGCGTGAGAAAACCTTTTTTTAAAACACCCAATGTGATCTTTTAGTGCTTCAGCTTCCGTGTTATAGAGCAAATAAGAAAAAAAAAAGAAAAAAGTAATTCTAGAAACCTAAAATTTGGCAAACAGGGTTTTAATATAAAAAGAAGTCAACAAAATTACGCGATCTTCCACACCCCTTCCAAGTCGGGTTGGGGGGAGGGGGTATAAACAAAATAGTGGTAAACAAACAAAATCGTACCTGCAATTTTGATGAAAATTTCAGAAATTGTCGTTTTCGGTGTGACCTTTATTTTGAGATCTTGAATGGAGGTAGTTATTATGGGCTACCTTAGAATGGGTTAATAGGCGTGTTTTGTACTCTTTTAACACTCCACCCAATTCCGTTACGGAGGGTGGAAATTGGTAGCATTTCTTTTCTACAATGTTTATGATTAAAAAAATAACTCTTGGCAAAAGATCTCAGCCTGGGTGTATTCATTCTAACAATGCCCTATTTTTGATCATATTATCCTTACTAAATACACCATATTATGTAATTCATTAATTGAATATACAAATAAATAAACGGTATCAGGAAACTGACACCCTTTCTCCCTCATTATAGGAACATAATAAAAAACTATTATTTCATGAAGCCAAAAGTATATGAAAGAAACATAAATTTCTTATTATTGTTTTTTTTAATGATAGCTTATAGTTTTAATACAATTTAAAATTTTTATTTTTATTTTTAGGAGTAATTTTCCGATAAAAATCCATAAAATAACGGAAAAACCAACTTTTCTCAAAAACGACTAGAAAGATTTTGATAAAAAATTTATAGCTTATAGTACCTTAGGTCCCTAATAAGCTATAAAAGTTTAATCAAAATACTTAGAGCCGTTTTTGAGAAAAGTTGACTTTTCCGTTATTTTAAGGGTTTTTATGGGAAAATTACCCTTAAAAATCAAAAACTTACAAAAATAAAAAAATCTCCTAGAGATACCGTGGATTAGTACCTCCATACCAAATTTCATCAAAATCGGACGACTGGTTTAGGCTCTAGGTCTGATAACATCCACACACACACACAGACATCACTCCGAAAACCACTTTTTTAGGTTCAGGGGGACCCAAAACTGATATTTCCACCAAAAACTCAAACTCGAAAATTTTGACGAATACGATACTTTCTCCATATACTATGGTATTGGGGGAGAAAGTAAAAAAGTCAATTAAAACAGAAAATATGTAGAAGAAATTAACAAAATAAGTAATACAACCTGTTGATTATTCAACCACACTTGTGGCTTGACCCGGAACTCGTCTGCCAGGTTTACAACCTAAACAAATCGTACTGGCAAGAGACACAAAGAAAAATATCATGAAAAATATTCAAACTGCGATCAACAAAAATACGTAAAAAGAAAGTAAAATTCTTAATTAATGATTAATTATACAGACAAGAAATTATCTAATATTTTAAAGCACGTTTTACTAAAGCAAATTTATTAAATTACCAACTTTCCCCATTCAAAATATCTACTACTGTCCCTTTGTCTAAAACAGAATGTCCAAAATATTGTTTCCTTAGATTTCACAAAATAAAACACCGATTAAATGCACAATGGTTTCCTCCTCTCAAGAACTGCACAGAGAACACTATCCCTTTTCGCCTTATCTGGTCTACGTTAAGAAGTAACATGAAAGGCACCCCTTTATTCAGATATACTTATAAAACCCAGTGTTATTTATCGTTGTACACTATCTCTCAGAAAAAAGTTAAGTTTTTAATAAATGTTATGCAATGTACAACAACTTTTGGGGGGCAAAAAACCTCAAAATTATAGAACTTTATCCAGTTTTTCGCTTATAACTAATAAACGGTCCATATTATGTAAAAAATAGATCTGTAGTAAATTAAAGAGGACACAATTTTGCTTTGATTAAAAAAACAAAGTTCAAAATTGGTCCAGTAGTTCAATTTTTATGGGGATCCAAAAAACAGCAAATTTTCCAACTTTGCCAAAAACTGTGTTTTACCCATTTTTAATGTTCTGTAACTTTCCAACATCAAATTTTATCACTACCCCCCTCCCTAAAAGTTGTAGAGCATCAATCCCTGAGTTCAAAAAACTCCGATAATCAAGTACGTTTAAATAAATATTTTTTGTCTCTTGAATTTTTTTTCTAAAAACTCTTCCTTTTCGAGATATTAGCAACTTTATGTCGATTTATTTCAACACGTTTAGGGTCGCCATTTTGTTTTGGGTGGTCCGATTTTTATTTTATTTATGTCATTTGTCTATTCTTAAATAGACCTTTAAAAGTCGTATCACATGACCATACTTCCCATTTAAAAATGTTGAGTTGCCCCCAAAATCCCCCATTTTTAGGGGACACTCAAAATTTCCGATTGCTTCAAAAGATACTTTCGGCTAAATTAGTATCGTTCCCCAAGGGATAATTGTTTGTTTTTACAAACACAAAAGTTAAAGGGGGAGCGTGGGACTTTTAAGACCCCTGGTATATTTAGTGAACAAGAAACCAGCACTACAGGTAAAAGTCATGAATAATTATTTACATTTAAAAATTTTCTCAAAAATCTTTAAAAATAATTTCCAGATGCATTTAGATGACATACCTAAGCCTCAAAATTGATTTCCGGACTCATAGACATCGAAAAAGAGCGAAACCCCGATTGTGTGAATTTAAGGTTTTCCCCAATTTTGCTTTATGAGTTAAAAAAATTTCAAAATTAGCTCAATTTAAAAAAATCGGTGTTTTTTGAATTCAGGGATTGATGTTCTACAACTTTTAGGGAGGGGGGTAGTGAATAATTTGATGTTGGAAAGTTACAGCACATTGAAAATGGGTAAAACACAGTTTTTGGCAAAGTTGGAAAAATTTGCTGTTTTTTGGATCCCCATAAAAGTCGAACTACTGAGCCAATTTTGAACTTTATTTTTTTAATCAACTTGAAGTTTTGTCTTCTTTAATTTACTACAGATCTATTTTTTACATAATATGGACCGTATTTTAGTTATAAACGAAAAACTGGAAAAAGTCCGAAAATTTTTATTTTGCCCCCCAAAAGTTGCCCCCCCCCTTTCGAGGTCACAAAATTAGATTTGGCATACCCACACCATATCAAACGATCATAGAAAAAAAATCTTTTACCGCAATTAATGTAAGCTGAATCCCTTTTTTTATCCTCTATATACTGGGCTATAAGGTATGTAACCTAGCTTAATATCGATTTTTTGGCTAACGAACTAGCCCGAGCGACTTTGTAATCAACTGTGTTTACCAAATCGGACATAAAATACGGCGTTAGAGTGTGAACACATTAATACACATAATATACAGGGTGTTCATAAAGTCCCTCTAATCCCCTCGTTATTTTTGTCACTGAAAATAAGTTAATACAACTTTGTATGTATCTTGTGTTGCATAACAGGAATTCTTTTGTGTCATATCTGACACTCTATGATTTTGTGGGGCTTAGGTGGGTAAGGGGGGCTAACAATTTCAAATTTAAAGGTAGGTCATGAGCAATACACCGTTGAAAGGCTTATTAAAAGAGAAACACAATGGCGCACACAAGAGCTTAATATCTTACTTCGTTTCAAAGTAATGGACAAAGTTATGGAAAATAACATACAACCTACTTATTCCTAATATCAACAAATCAATAACCTGCTTTGATGTTATGATAACAATATGATTTTCCAGAACTTTGTCCATTACTTTGAAACGAAGCAAGATACCAAGCTCTATTTTGCGCCATCTGTTTCTCTTTTAGTAAGCTTTTCAATGGTGTGTCACATGACCTATCTTTATATTAAAAATTTGTTACCTCATAATTGTTACTACCCCCCTCAAGCCCACCAAAATCATAAATATCAAAATCATATGTCAAAAAATGTGTCCTGTTATGCAACACAAGATACATACAAAATACAAAGTTTTGTTGACTTATTTTCAATAACAAAAATAATAAAAGGGGTTAAAGTGTTATGAACACTCTCTATGTATAAATTCACTGTAATAGCTGATATTTCCTATGGAAACTATACTCCGTTCACCTTGCCGTGGCGCCTGAAGGATTAGGAGACCCTTACACACAAACGCACACAAATGCAGCCGTCCCGCCCGCCAGGTAGATGACTCATAGACTAGGGCGTCCAATACGTAACTGCGATTTTCTCAAAACTCAAACTTTAACAACTGATAATGGTATATTTGTAACCTCCGCACAATTTCAAAGAAAATGATACCAAATACGACATGATTACGATAATATATATGTATACTAGCTGAATGCCCGTGCTTCGCTACTGTTGTTAGTAATAATATGCAGTTAGTTGTCAAAATCTACACCAACTCCATCTAAAACCAACCGTTGTTGTTTCATCCATATCATTAAATTAAATTAAATTTCTGACTAACAATTTTTCATCAAAAGTGAAATTCGACTAACCGTTTACTCGCCATGGGTAGGGAAGTTGTGGTAAATTTATCTCGCATTACCTTAAAATCCCATTTTTGGACGCCATCTTGAAATTGGTAATAGTTATCGAGGATTTCGGATTTGTTCTGAAAAGTAGACAACAATACGAACATTTAAAGTATATGGTTGATTGGTGTCCGACAGCTGGAAGTATACACACTACTCGGGACAGACACGACATTACATTAGGGAAATATGTTTTTCACTGTGATATGTTTGCTGTTTCCGTGTCTGACGAAGTAACGGTGGGAGATAGAGGAAAACAGTAAATTAGAAAGTTGTAGACAATTAAATTTCTGACTGACGATTTTCCGTCTAAACTTGAATCGGACAAACCGTTTAGCCTGTATGAAAGAGATAAAGTGAATAAGCTGCTTTGTGTAATTTTCTGTTTTTGGACGCCATCTTGAAACCGGTAATAGATACATCCGTTTTCATATTTTCCCTGAAAATTAGACGCCAATACAAACATTTCAAACGCTCCTCCGCTTGTTTTTGAGTCAAAAAAGACCGGTGATTATCACGAGGAAATGGATCATGCAGTTTTTGAAAACTGGTTTTTCAATACCCTTATTCCAGCAATACCTCCAGCTAGTACAATTGTAATGGATAACGCTCCATATCACTCCAGGAAGAAAGACAAAGCACCAACATCGAGTTCTTATGTTGTGCACAATATGTTGTGTGGACTCAATTTTCTCAGAATTTAACGAAGATTTAAAAAATAATCATATAATTAGGATAAAGATTGAACTTAAATATTGTGTAGCGTCTCCAGTACTTGTGTACCTGCCTGATACCTGACAGTCCGGGTCGAGGGTGTGGGGGGCGCTCGTGAGTGCGCGTGCCAACGCAAAGGGTCTCCTAATCCTTCAGGCGCCACGGCAAGGTGAACGGAGTTATAGCTAAGAACAGAACCACCGCGCCTAGAACCACCTCCTTGCTACCTAATAGCAAGGCTTACAACTGTGTTTAGCCATGTTATTGGGATGCACTTTAAACCAACTCAGTATTTAAATCGCCTCCATCCCGCTAATACACTGATTTATCTAAACTATCAATCTAAAGTACGGTAGTTATAATATTGTTTCAATTACTAAAGATAAGCTTGATTAAGCCTACGTAACACTCCAAGAGTGCTGCTTCACACATATTATATTGATGACTGGAAGTCCAATACTGTCTGATTTACTATGCCTGGCTGATTTGATAGTTGACGTGTTTATCGTGAACATATAAACAGTGTATTTAACACGTAAATAGTCATTTTGAAAATATTTATTAGTTAGACTGACGTGGTAAACATTGTAAAAGTGAGTGGGGCGAAGCGAATATAAACCCTAAACTTAAAAATTAGAAACAAGATTTCTAGTAGGCCTATATTTATTTGTAAAAATTTTAAGAAATAAAACTCGTACCGTTATACATTTCATAAGGTATACATGTCAAATAGTACTTTTATTTGAATTTGAAAAATGTATCAAGAGTGTTCTCCGTTTAGAATGTAAAAATTTCAGATTGTTTATTATAGCAAATCTTTATTCTTCTGACATTTAATTTATCTAGAAGAAAATATTATAATAATTACTTGTTGAGTTTTCAATTTTGGAAAATGCACTTTTATATAACAGTGAATAGTGGCGTCTGGCAGGATTGTGAGCACCCTTGTCATTTAACTTATGTAAAAAAGTAAAAATTAATTACAGCCCATGTAATAAATTCGTAAAAAAACATTTTATTTTTCTTGTTTTTATTTGCCGTATAATGTCTACAATTACTATTATTACTAATAAAAACTATAAACCAAATCTAACGAGGGTGTTATTTGATTCAAATCAAACTAAAACTTCAATCAAATTTAAACAGATTTTTCGAAAATTTATTTTTTAAGGTTTGCTGCTTTAAATTTGATATAAATGGAAAACAGCTACATCCAAAGAATTGAAAATTTTACCAGTTATTCTTCAACTTAGGCCTACAGTTTAACGTTGTATGTATTATCATTTGTCTAATAACAGCCTAATAATTTTATTTTTGCAGATTTAAAAATACATTATTTTGAAAATTATAGGAATAATAAAATAAAAAACTGGACGATTCAGCAATTTGATGGTTAAAAATAAAGTAAGAAATGCACCCAATCTTTTTATTAATATCAATGTTTAAAAAAAGGCACCAAGATTAAAATATGTTTTTGAATTCCATATCCAAAAGAACGCCTATTATTGCGCGTTTTTACAGTTTAGTTGATAACATTGGCCTTATGGAGGCTTGCCGTGCTACTACCTGACCTAACTACATCGGCTCCCATTCACAACCATATTGACTTATGAATATCCTTATCTCAGTGTTTAATTCAAGATCCAAATTTCTTCATTTCAGTAACGTACTCATGTTTAAGTAAACCCCCATTACATATTCCTAACAACTAGTTTAAATGAGTTTTATGAGGTCGTGATGTTTTTATGCTGGCTACTAGCGTAAGATCTCCGTTTGAATTAGCATGGACAATGCCTGCCCATGCTATCAACTAAACTGTAAACGCGCAATAGAGATGGACATTGCCGTTACGTTGTGGTAATAGGCAGCAACGTTCCACAGGATCTCGGTAATAGGTTCCAGTAACCTGTTAAATTTGTAACGTATAAAGGCACAGCAAGAGTACTACCAGCTGACAGAAAGAGTATTATTTTTGCCAAGGTTTTATTGCGGATTTAAATATAAAAGATGAGCTATGCATGCAGTGACTCTTACGGTGAGACCCAAGGTGAATGAGCACCGATTATGGACCCCAGAACACGTTTCGGGGTGTCATTAAAAAAATGCGTTATGTATATGTATGTATGTTAGTGTGTTAGCACTCTAACAACCGCCATATTGGTCCAAATATGGTACACAGGTTGACTTTCTAAGTCACTCGGAAGAGTTCGTTAGCCAAACAAATCCAACAACCGGAAGAACGCTTTTGACCAGAAATTCGTTTTCCCTCACGTGGGGGATTTTACCATGGCTGACGGGCAGGATGCCAACTCGCGAATCAGTCTATAATCTGAGGCCGCAAAGTGAAGGTGCAATCTCATAAAAGAGATTTACTGCTGCGAGCGTGAACCGGGACTGGAGGCTGATATACAAACGAATTCTACTAATATATTTCGTACACCTAGGCAGCTATTCAGCGCCGTTCAAACAATATCCCAAATATTTTGCTAAACCCATAAAACTTAATTATAAACTTAATTTAAGTTTGGTTAGCGTTTCAGCTGCGTTATTGAATTAATTTGTAAAGTAACGTTGTAGACGTGATTACTTGATGCTAAAATAATATCGTCTGCAGGGTTATGTTGACTATTTCAAGTAATTGCATTTATTCTAAAACACAAAATATTGAACGATTCAAACCATGAACAGTTATTGATGACAAAACACAAATAACCACATACATTTAAAAAGTTAAATAATTCAATTCATAAAATGTTGGCATTTATAGTCAATGGTTTTACATTACAGACAATATAGGCCTACTTGAACTTTTTTATATTGGTTAATTTTAACCATGAACCATGAACCATTAAAACCATTGATGACAAAACATAAATAACCGCATACATTTAAAAAGTTAAATAACTTGATTCATAAAATATTAGTATTTATAGTCAAGGGTTTTACATTACAGACAATATACTTCAACTTTTTTATATTGGTTAATTTTAACTATACAGTATCATTTCAGTTTAGTTTTGTAAATTTCGAAATTAATTTGTATCTAAAAATAATATATACTAGACTAGTAATACTTTTGAGACTATGTAATCTACAGGACAATATAGGTTATGCAAGACTAGGGAATAACACCCAAACTGTTCCATAGTCTGTCTTTACGTTATTGCTTGAAGTTACAAAAATAACAGGTGCTATGGAACGAATTAACTGGGTAATAATCTGCACCGTTTAAACGAAGTTGTAAACGTAGCCTAAAAGTATAATCTAGGCTAGATTTTGTAAATCAACCGTTATAGGTTACATGTGCATTACTACTATGTCTATTTACAGATATACATATAGGCACATCTGCCTACTATATCCGTATATATTAACATCACAAAAACTAACCAAGAAGATGTAAAAATAACCTAAAAGTATTAAAGTTGATACACGTAATTAACTGTTATGTTTTGATTGAAATTAAATTAACCTGTTAAGGTTGAATAAATATTTAACAAAATATATTCTGGCACTCATTCGTTATAAGTAATACCTTGCTAAATTTCTTTAACTTTCTATGATATTTTTACGTTCTAAAAAACAGTTCGGAGGAAAAGTTGCAAGTCAGCGGTTTTGTTTGTTATATTTCAAACTTTACTTTCAGATGTGTTTTCACTTCCCAAAGCACGGAGCGGAGAACCATTGCCTCTAGCACGGTCCCTGCGTACTTTCCTCTTCCCCAATAAGGAAACTAGAAGTGACGTCAACACTCTAGCTACAATGGCGTGGGGTCAGTTCATCACCCATGATACATCACGCATCAGCAGTAATGCAGGTGAGTAGACCAACATAAGGTTCAGGTCTTTATGCAGTTTGTTAAAGATGAAACAATCTTTGTTTTTGTTATGTTTTATAGTTTAGATTCTCCTTTTTAAAATTGTATACAATTCTCTTATGTTACATTTAAAGAATGCACAGAACAAATATTTCCTCTACTACGTTTACACTTCATGAAAGTAAATTTTCTGAATACATTTGTTTAATGTTATCATCTTTAGACAGCTAGACTGATTCAATTCAAACAACTACATGTCATGATAGAAATTAATTTCATGTCATGAATGATGTAATTAAGTTGTAGTTTGATTATTAAAGCTCGTGCATCACTGAAGATGGCGACATTGTCGATGAAACGTCTTTTAGTTAATAAACGCATTAGTTGTGAGATTTTGTGTTTAAATTGTATTATATCAAGTTATCTTTTCACAAGTCATACTCAATAGTTATTCACTAGGTAAATGTCATATTGTAATATTTTTTTGTATAAGTGTTCGCACTTTAACGGTCGCATTTTACGTCAGAATTGGTCCAAATTTACTACACGTTGGTTGTCCAAGTCGCTCGGGCTCTATAACAAGGGCTAAACCGCTTCTTTGATCTCGGCACTGTGCCGCCAGTCCCACTCTGACGTCACTGCGTTGATAACTGCGAAGACTTCAGCAGCGGACTCCTTGAGCGCGCTGTCGTTTACTCGCTATTGTAACTCGACGGTAAAGCTTCAGTAAAATAAAACTTAGATATTCTTAATCTACATAAAGTACGGATTCTAACAGTATAAACAAACTTTTATTGTAACAGGTATTTCGAATTTTATTAGTTGAAAATATTTGAGAATTATCACTGACTAATATGGAAAAGTTACTAAGCGAGAAAATTTTTTATTTTTGGGTTACAAACAAACTTAAAGCGGAAAAATTGTAGCCAATGAATTGATCTAAGCTTTTCAATTCACCGATTTGTGATAAAATTATTACATCATTATGAAATCGTTTTTAAATGAGCGCGAGGTGGTGACGTGTCGCCACTTCCGGTGTACTGTTGTTTGATACTGGAATATTTACATCCTTATCCATTACGTTTATGTACTTATTGTTATTTTAAGGTAATATAGTAAATCACTTGTCCCCAGGTAATTATGCCAGTTAGAAAAAAAGTAAGCATTTTATTTTAACATAAACTAATTATAATTTATAATAATTAAAATTTGATATTATTGAAGTGGACACAAAAAGTTAAGTTGGAGGTTAACGTTTAAAAAATAATATCATTATTTCGTACATTCAAAGAAATAAAATTAGAGATCAATGTTTGGAAAAAGAAAATCGTAATTACCTAAAATAAACGAGTTTAATATTTAATTAAAAGAATTACTTTATAATAAAAAAATATGCTGTCTTTTATTTAATTTGTTCATTAATCGCAAATCGCAAGTTAAAAATAGCCTTTTATAAATTATAAAGTAATTCTTTTAATTAGGCCTAAATATCAAACTCATTTTTTACGTAATTGTGAGCGAATTATTTGTTTTTTCTTCAACTTTTTGATAAATATATACATTTTGAAATACGCCAGATAAGTAACATATATACAAAGTTAACTCCAACCAATAAAAAATATAAAATATTTCCTTTAAGACTTTTAAAAAATATTTAATTTAATTATAATAATGTAATTACTGCAATACGTACCTAAATATGATATTTGAACCGATAACAAAATATAAATTGATTTACAGTTCGTGCCGTGGTAGCTCACAGTACTAAAATTCACAAGGCGAAAAAAAATATTGTAAGAAAAGCGTTATGATAAATCAAAATTTTCTATCAATCTTTTTATTTTGAACAGCTTATACGCGTTTAATATAACTTGAACTGTTTAGCTAGGGCCTTCAACTAAAATATTTTCAATATCAACAGTCTTTACTGTACGAAAATCATCATTGCCATATAGTAATAACTCGTGGAAGTTTTATGTTTAGAATCTTTTCAGCGTCTGCTAATCGCCCCCTTACAGTTCAAATGAGTGCACGAGACAACTTTTGTAGGTTGGCTAGTAGAGCCACCAGTCGGCTTAAATCTCTGCAAGACCATTAAAACATGCATTCCTAACTGTTTCTTGTTTCTGATTCTATTTATAAATTAATTATAAGTAAAAATATCTTTATTATCATTATTAAGAAGACTTTATATTTTTACGTGTGACTTTAAAATATGAAAATTATTGTTTGAAAACCTCCAAAAATGTATTAATGTAATAAGATTTTACTTAATTAAACATTTTGTAACAAAAGTCGTTGCTGTTAATTTATTTTTGTCGATTAGGTATAAGGAAAAATCACATAGCCTATAAGAACAATTAATTTAAGATGGTCACAGTTTTTTAAGTCGATAAACGGCGTCCAAAACACGTTAGTAGGTAAAGAAGATTATCTTCTAAGAGACAGACGAGAAACGAGGCCTTACAACAAATTGTACAACAGTTGACTTCTGGGACATTCCGTATAGTAAGCCGCACTTTGTGTTTCTGCCGTAGCCTTCGAGTGCTGCACAGAGTCTGGGAGGATGCTGGCTCCAGAGGATCTGCCACCTTATTGTCTCGTTGTAGAAATACCTGAGGACGACGAATTCTATTCCCAATTTAACCGAACCTGCTTCGGTATGACAAGGACAGCTACTGTGGACACTAAGCTGTGCTCTCCTTCTAGTCTTGCGCACCAGGTATGTACACGTGCAATGCTTTCATGTCAAATTTGGAACTTATCTATATAACTAATTCAGTAATCCCAAATTTTACAATAAAATTGTGAGCGAATGGGAGGAGGTAGAAGGCTGGGAGAGGTTACATTTTAACGGTCTGGACATGAAATTTTGGGGAAAAATATTCATTTTTCTTGTGTGCCGAAAATTTGTTACGGAATAAAATAAGTCCCATTTAAGTAGCATGGGAAGATATAGGTGTAAATCAGGTGGTTTTAGTGTTAAAAACAGGTGATTTTATATAAATACTAAAATTCAGATATCATAACAACACCGAATGTGCAGTTTTGTGATGTGTTTTGTTACTGTAGCTTTGTTTTTGTATATATAGCCCACATATAGGGGCTATTGCTCCTACAAGCCACCAGTATTTTAATAATTTTGTATTAGTTGGTGTATTATTAAGGGGGCGCTTCCCTACCCGCCATATTGAATCTTATTCCCATAAGAGCAATGCTACAGAATAAGTCATTTTTTTCCGTTAATTCGTGGAATAAATTTAAAAATTTGGTTTCATTCTGAAGTACTGTCATATGCAGATGTTGATTGCCGAATACATTTTCAGAAACCGTTTTATTTTTTTTATAAACGTATGATATAAATAGTAAAAAATAGTAAACTTTATAATTTTTTTACTCAGTTGCAAAAAGAGATATTGCAAAAATCCTTAGCAATCAACACCCACAATCTATTTTACTTTAAGAAAAAATATAGGCCCTACAGCTTTCATTTTTTAACAAAAACAGCACAAAAATATGCTTAATAGTGAAGGTATGTTTTGGTTATTTAACATTGAAATTGGTACCCAATATCGTAGTTTTGAATGTGGAGAGCCGAGCCTTAAGACGATGTGTGAACACCCGTAGAATAAATTTTGAGTATCTAAATTAGGTCTTGATTTATAAACAGTACCTGGCTGAGCGAGCTTACCTCTTCAATATTTTTAGTGAATCGATATGGTGCCTCGCAACCATTCTACCAAACTTTACAATGTTATTCAGCAGGTCAAAACTAGCGAATAATACAATGCAACATGATAGTTTAAAATTTGTCTGCCTGTATGTGTATTAAAAAAAAAAAAAAAATTATAAAAACAGTTTATGTAAAATTTATGAAACTCGGCTTGAAAGTTTATCATACTCGTTTACATAAACTTACAAAATGTAGTATGGCTGCAGTCATCAGTTTCAAGATGGCGGCGGTTTAAACTTTTGAAAGTTGAACATCTAAAAAACTAAAGATTTTACGAACAAATTTGGAATCACTAAATGCAGAAAATTTAAAGACAATTTTAAAGGTATGTTACTTTTTATCACTGAATCAAGGATAGATAAAATGAGATAATTCTGGCAGAAAACGGTTTTGTGCGATTATTGGAGAAATTCAAATAAGCGGAGGGTTGTAATTTAATGTTAGGTCACAATATTAATAATTTTTGTTATTAATAATTAAATATCTCAAGAGAAAGCTAGCTTTATTATGTCAAAGATTGTCCTTTATTGTCATGTTCCAACTTAACACAGTCTTAAGTTTAGTAATCTATATATTAATAGGCAAGCACAAAACTTGTCGTCCTTTTTTCTCAGCTTGTGTGCATCGTAGGAGAAATTCGCGCATACCGTTAGAAAGGTAGTGTCCTGTAGATGAGCAGAATCCCATTATAATTTACATCGGTCCTCAGGGATACGCCCCAGTGGCCCTCAAAGTTTCAATGTTAATCTTATGGAAGGTCAATCTTAAGGAAGAAGAAGAAAGATTTCTTTTGATTTTATCGGGGGCACAAAAAACAGCTGTTCGTATGAAAAGCTTAAAACAGCTGATTTTGATCAACAACTGATTTGGATCAAAAACTGAATATAATTTTAGGTTAGGTAAATCAAGCAATAGCAATAGCGAAGCATTGCCGGGTCCACTAGTTAATGTAAATCCTTACACAAAATAAATCTGACGCCAGATCATTTCCAAATATACAGGGTGATTCAGAACTATGTGGCAATTTCTCTGAAGCTCATTCTATAGCTAAAAATAAGGGAAAAGTTCGTATAAACATAGGCCTGAAAACGCTTCTTTTTCCAGATATCGGCCATTTTGTTTTTTTTTACAAAAAAAATTATATATATATAAAAATGTTTGACTAGTTGAGTTCAAACTTGGTTTGAAGTTTAACCTAACAAATATCTGTCTTAAGAAAAATAAGCGATTAGATCCAATCATGCGTTTCAAAATGGAGGCTGTTTGAAAATTTCAAACGTAAATTATTCAAAAACCGTATATTTAAAAAATGTGAAGACACCTTTTTTGTAGCCCTTTTAATTCCCTATTGGATAACTTTACTATCAAAACAATCGGACGAAGAATAATAGTTAAGTTAAACATAATAATAGCATACGTAACCACATTATTAGGTGGAACCACAATGGGGTTAGGTGGAAGAGAGGACTAAATAGTCCTAACCTCACCCCCAAAAAGAAATAAAGTCAATCAATAATAATGATAATAATAATATTGTTGTGTTTACTGTGTTGGTATAGGATGTCGGGTTGAACAAACCAATTATTATATGACTCAGCTATTATCCTTCATCCGATTATTTTTACAGTTACACAGTCCGATACGGAATCAAAACGGCTTCAAAAAAGATATCTTGACATTTTTTGTTAAACTGTGCGGTTTTTGAGTAATTTAGGTTTGAAATTTTCCAACAGTCACCATTTTGAAACGCATGATTGGATACAATTGCTTATTTTTCTTTAGATATATCATTGTTAGGTTAAACTTCATGCCAAGTTTGAACTCAATCAGTTATTTATGAATTATTTTGTACAAAACACAAATCAGCAGGTCTCTTCAAAACGAAGTATTTTCAGGCCTATGTTTATATGAACTTTTTTATATTTTACTTTCTCACTATGCTGTATATTTCCAAAAAAATCGACGTTGAGATTTTTGTGGAAATATAAGTTTTGGGACCACCTGAGTCCAAAAAAGAGGTTTTTACAAAATGTCTGTCTGTCTGTATGTATGTATGTCTATATGCATACAAAGTTAGAGCGAAAACTATTCGATCGATTTCAAACAAATTTACACCAGGCTTGTCAAGTAGGCCTGCATAGATGCACGAAAAACGGTTTTGAAAAACAACCCCCTTTTTGGCAAACCCCCCCAAAAAAATCAGCTATTATTTTTTTATAAAAAAACGGCACTAACGATTTTGATAAAATTTGGCTTATTTGTAGCGTTTAATGTACCTACCATATGCAAAAAAAATTGTATCTTTCTAAAAATTCTCGTTTAGCTAATAATAATAATAATAATAACTGATTGTATGGGGTTTTTTGGCCATAAAGGGGGTTGTTTTTCAACATTTTTCAAAAACTTTTATTGTGCATCTATACAGGACTAATTGACGTCTTTGGTGCAAATTTGTTCGAAATCGATCGAATAGTTTTCTCTCTAGATAATAATAATAATAATATTTATTAGTTAATCTCCTACTTTAATAAATCACCTCTCCTACCCCACCTTCAATTATGAAATCACTGTGAATCTGTTTAATAATTTAAATATGTTTGTGAGAAAGTATGTGCCAGTTCCTGGTAACGTTTATTTAGCTATAGAATGAGCTTCCGAGATATTGCCACATAGTTTTGTATATTGTATTTTTATAACGCTCTAAAACCAAGTTTACAGCTGACAATCATCTCAGTTAATCTTGTGTTGAACAGATATCCGTACAGACCCATTTCTTGGACGCCTCCACCGTGTACGGGGCGAGCAAAGCAGAGTGCGACGACCTGAGGACTATGAAAGGAGGAGAGCTAAAGACACAGATACATCCTGGAGGTCACGAGTACTTACCGGATGCGGAGATACCAGAAGGAGGATGTGCTGTGGAGTCTCAAGGAGACAAGTGCTATAAAGCGGGTAAGCTCCATGTACAGGCTGACTCGGCCGATACTTTTAGGTATTGTTTCTGGGTTATGATCATTCACAATGTCATTATTTAAAATACCTAACCTCCTTAGTTTTTCATAATTATGACTTTTTGTTTTTATATATTTAGTTAAAATTTTAATGGAGTCTTCTAGTATACTCCTGCTCGCTTCGCTCACCAACCCCGGCAACGACCCATTGCGAAACCAATGCAAACAGAATTTTGTATACTCACATATTTTCATGAAAATTACGATTGAGCGGTGACCTATACACAGCTAATGTAAAACAAAGATCGAAGTAGACACTGCCTTCTAAATAATTCGAATTGCTGCATGAGTTGTAATTTTACCAATATTATTAAACAAATCAATAATTTACATTTCCAACACATTTTGATATTACCAACTAATATAAAGGAAACAATATAATATGTAACACAAGATGTTTGCTTTTACCTAATCTATTAAAACTGTTAGTTATGAAGAATAATTTACCTGATTCTAAATTTGCCAAATTGTTTGAAAATAAACGTGTATTGGTTCACTGTAGGCCTAACCTAAAATTATGTTAAGTTTTGTATCCAAATCATCTGTTTATGTATAATATGTAACAACAGATTTTTGAATTTAATCTATATATTATATAAAAGCGAAATACTACTCACTCACTCACTCATCACGATTTCTCAAAAACTACTGAACGGATTGAAATGAAATTTGGTATGTAGCTTCCTCTAGGGCCATGGGTGGTCACTAAGAAAGGGTTTGAAAATATTCGGAAGGGGGGGGGGGGGGGGGGGGTCAAAGTTACTAAAAAACGATTTCTTCAAAACTAACGAACGGATTGGAATGAAATTTGGTATGTAGCATTCTCTAGGGCCATAAGTGTTCACTAAAAAATGGTTTTAAAAAATTGGAAATTTTATGTTGGTTTGGGGGGTAAAAATTACTAAATCACGATTTCTCCAAAATTAATGAACAGAATGGAATGAAATTTGGTATGTAGCTTCCTCTAGGGCCATAGGCGCTCG
>JAGFPH010004261.1:79161-105851 GCA_018207615.1 Philaenus spumarius
TGGTGTAACGGTGACCTGAATCATGACGCATGCGTAATAGGACCAGACTGTTGATTAGGACAGAGGCTCTTGGAGGGCACGTGGAGGGGTAACTAGATCCTGACACCATGTGCAGTAGGACCAGAGTTTTTGCATTAATCACACGGTATTCCTTACATAACATAAAAGTTACGGTTCATTTTCACACAAGTAAATTTGCTGAGCAAGGTAGAGTTTTGTTACGAAGAAATTTAACAACTTTATTTGGTAAAAAGATTGTAATACAATAAACAATTCACCAACCTTGTTATACAGGTGACGATCGAGCGAATCAGCATCCCCCTCTAGCAGCTCTTCACACCCTGTTCGTCCGAGAACACAACCTCCTTTGTAGTCAACTCTCGGCGCTGAACCCTCACTGGTCGGACGAGAGACTCTTTCAAGAAGCCAGGAGGATCGTCATAGCCCAAGTCCAGCATATAACCTATTCGCAGTACCTGCCCGCCATCTTGGGTAAGTTAAGTTCATTTGTTCAACCAATAAGATCAAGTTCCAAGGAATCGTGTCAATAAAAATGATCAGTTCACATCAAATACTTTTTTGGAACTGTTTTTTAAATGGATTTAAAACTTGTCTTTCGTTAAGACAGTTCATCGGATTGAATCATTTGGATCTGTAAAATATGTAAGTAGTTCATTTGAAACGTTCTTTTGAACTTTTTGGAAAATAGTCCCAAAATTACCCCTCTTTAAGACAGTAAATTCAATAGTATCATTTGAATTGGATAAATATGAGTAGTTCATGCAAACAAATTTTTTAAACTGTTTTAAAAATGGTTCTAAAACTTGTTGTTTTATTAATAAAATTCACTGAATAGAATCAATAGAATTGGATAAAAATGTGTAGCCTAGTTCATATGAACCGTTCTTTTGAACTATAAGGAAAATTGTTCCAACATAATTATGTTCCTTTACCAAGACAGTTGATTGCATCAAATCATTTGAATCGAATATGAGTAGTTGTTATTAATCGATTTTTTGAACTGTTTTAAAAATGGTTCTGAAACTTGTTGTTTTATTAATACAGTTCACTGAATAGAATCAATAGAAGTTTATAAAAATGAGTAGTTCATATGAACTGTTCTTTTGAACCATAATGAAAATGGTTCCAACACATGTTCCTTTACCAAGACAGTTGAGTGCATCAAATCATTTGAATCGAATATGAGTAGTTCTTATGAATCGATCTTTTGAACTGTTTTAAAAAATGGTCCTGAAACTTGTTGTTTTATTAATACAGTTCACTGAATAGAATCAATAGAAGTTTATAAAAATGAGTAGTTCATATGAACCGTTCTTTTGAACCATAAGGAAAATGGTTCCAACACATGTTCCTTTACCAAGACAGTTGATTGCATCAAATCATTTGAATCAAATATGAGTAGTTCTTATGAATCGATTTTTTAACTGTTTTAAAAATGGTTCTGAAACTAGTGAAACTTGTTGTTTTATTAATACAGTTCACTGAATAGAAACAATAAAAGTTTATAAAAATGAGTAGTTCATATGAACCGTTCTTTTGAACTACAAGGGAAATGGTTCCAACACATGTTCCTTTACCAAGATAGTTATCATTTGAATCGAATACGAGTAGTTCTTATGAATCGAGTTTTTGAACTGTTTTAAAAATGGTTCTGAAACTTGTTGTTTTATTAATACAGTTCACTGAATAGAAACAATAGAAGTTTATAAAAATGAGTAGTTCATCTCGTATGAACCGTTCTTTTGAACTACAAGGGAAATGGTTTCAACACATGTTCCTTTACCAAGATAGTTGATTGCATCAAATCATTTGAATCGAATACGAGTAGTTCTTATGAATCAATCTTTTGAACTGTTAGGAAAATAAATTAAATTGTAGTAAATACTTTGAAAAAAAAAACAGATAAGTATATGATGATATACATTGCATTGTGTTTTGTTTAGGGGACATAGCCAAAGAGAAGTTAGGTCCTACGTTCTACGGCTATAGTAAAGGTTACACATCCTCGCTAAACCCAGGAACTCTGAACAGTTTCGTCGCAGCCGCTTTCCGAGCGTTTCACAGCACTGTTCCCGGATATTTTGGGTAAGTTCGTCAGATATTTTGGGATGGTTACCATGGCAATGTATTAGATATCCATATGCAACACGATCCAAGCGTTATATGTTTACATTTATTTGTACAATTAGAACATGAAGTTGAGGGTCTTCTTCGCCTCGCGTAAAACAGCGAAAACTTGCACTACGTACTAACTTGTTTCGGCCGTTTTTCAACTTAAAAAGAGGCGAAACCTCTTAAATAGGCTCTCTGCTTTAGTCTAATTCAGGAGGGAATCGACAGAACTCCTTTTAATAAAAGGTTTAATTAAATGAAAATTTATTATTTTAAATTATGTTTTTGGCCATTTTCAACCAATAATTTGCATGTTTGAAGGTCACTCGTAACAAATATTCAATTTTCTAAATAATTTAAAGTTATTTCAATGGTAGGGCTAATCTATACTAATATTATAAAGAGGTAAAATTTGTTTGTTTGTTTGTTTATTTGTTTATTTGTATGTAGAGGGGGTAATCTCTGGAACTACTGAACCGATTGAGAAAATAGTTTTTCTAATAAAAAGCTACACTATCCCTGACTAACATTGGCTATAATTCATTTTGATAAAAACATTTTTTATTTCAATATTTGCAAATTTAGTTGGAAAAAATTCTTAGATTAGGACTAGACTGATGAACCAACTCAGGTGCTCTAATATTTCCATTAACAGCTAGCTGATTTCAAACTTTGAAGCAATTATTTGTATTTCTAACTTTAAGTTTAGGTTTTAGTGTAGAAATGAGCATTTCTGGTTCTTTTAACCTTTATTATAGCTGCTGTTATAAAATATACGAAAGAATTTGATTTGAACATTTACATTATTTACCATCTTAGCTTTGGGGTTATTATTAATCCTATACGTTTATTATAAAGAAAACATAACATGATTATGTGTATTGAAGGTTCCGACGGGGTTGGCATGCGACGGACGCAGGGGTTTCCCCTAGTTCGTTTACAATAAATAGAATTCAAAACAGTAGATTACCAATGCAAGTATTAACGATCTCGCAGCTGTGACGCTACTAGCCAACCCACAAAAGTCGTCTTGAGCACTCACTTTAACAAATCCTTATCTTTGTATTGGATGGTGCTCAGAGTAGGTCAGTGGTCGATTAGCAGACGCTGAAGTTTATGTTTTCAGTCCAGTATTGTAAGTCTGTCCCTATTTTCCCCACGACACCACAAGGACACGGTACATCGAGTCAAGGTCCTCAACGGTCATAAACATTATGGAGGACGAAGAGTCCGGCTGTCATTTAGAAAGTTGCGGACTCTGTCCGCCTTTAACGGGGACATTTCGACATGGTTATGACATTTAGCTCCTCACTGGTTAGTGAGTAGACCAAATACTAGAGTGAGTAGGCCTTTACTCTGAATATAATGTAATCGTATAGGCCTACTTAACAAAGATGCCACTTAACATATTTGTTAGGTTATATAGGTTACCGTCAAGCTTTAAGGTTAACAAAGAGTCCAGCTGTCAATCAGAAAATGCCCATTTTTATTGCCCAGACCTTCTATCCACTTTTAAGAAATATTTTTTTGGTCGACTTTTAATTTGAGTGTAGGGTTACTCTCTGTCATACAATCACTTAGACCAAATGTTATTAAAATTACGCTGTACAATCGGAGTTTTCCTCAGGATGAAGAAGTGCCTCAAGGACACGGCTTCTTTCCTGTCGTTGGATATGATTACGTATGTTAGTTAAGAATGTTCAAGGCGTATCATTTTTAAATGTATTAAAATAGACCGGAGGTGCCAATTAGATTCACATTTCAATGGTACCGTACCCTTCCCCTCCCACTGCCTTGAAAATGTTTAAATATCAGTAGACAAAGATGGTGAAACACTATTCACCGACAAAAAAAGTTAATTAGACAATCCTATCACTTATTTTGAGTTGAAATTTAAATGTGGGAGGGGTTGAAACAGCGAGAATAGCCAACAGCATTTAAACATCGCTCGATTTGGTATTTTCTACACCAAAAATAACTTGTAGTAGGTCTATAAAGTAATCTTCCAAGTTCTAGTATTGTTGTTAAAGTTTGATATTTTATGGTTCACAAATCCAAATATTGTTTACTTATCAGGTCTACTAAATTTTGTTTTTATTTAACTTTAATAAAATTACTGTTCTTATACATATCGTAATCAACGAATAATCTTTTATAAAACAAACAAAAACTACCTTTTAACAATCATCACTATTGTTTATCCCATAGTCTTTTGTTTCCGTAGAATAACGGTAGATAGCAGCACGTTAAGGGCTATGATAGAATCGCCAGTATTGATTTACTCCCTATGTTGTTTATTTGCCTCCAGGTTGCAGCACCTCATTGGAGACATAAGTTAATGCCATCGTACTGTGAAATGAAAAAATCTGCATAAAATAAATTTAATTGTTTTTATATGTCGTCAATTAGGTTCCACAACCCCACGGATTAAATGTAATTGTATGTTGATCAAGAATTACTATGTGGGAAATAGTTCCCGTTCACACCGAGAATCCCACCACTGCCACTCCGTAATGTTTGTAACTTATCACAATTTTATATATTGTACGGTATATATTATTATTTTCATCCATGTTAGCTATTCTAGTGTCGATAACTCAGATTTATTTATAAAAACTTTCTATAGTGTGCTGACATCTATCTTTTTGTAAGTAGACCTAAGTTTAAATGTGTTGATCGTTAGGTGCTGCTCCTAGCGGATTCAACTTATCAACTGTTTTAAAGCCTGTGACAAAATAAATCGAAATGTTGATTTCGTGGTTCAATCGAAGAATAAATCACATATTATAAAAGTGCGATGTGAAGTCAATGGGCAAAACGATTCTTTTGATTGAATTTAATCATTTGAATCAACTCACTTTAAAGAACTCATTCATTTGATTCATTATTCAGCTGGTTTTGGGCATTTCACTCTATTTATGCTTATTTGTACATTACGCTTGAAAAGTTAGTTACTGGTGTTACTCATTAATTATTAACGAATTTCCATCAGCTATTACTCTTAAGGAGATACCTAAGGTCGGAAGTAGTAAATGAGCACCATCATGGTTCCCAGAACACGTTTTCATGTGTCATTTATATATATATATATATATATTATATATATATATATATATATATATATAAATGTTTTCGCACTCTAGCGGCTGTATTTTACGTCCGATTTGGTACTCTCTTAGGTTTTAAGTTATTCGGATGAGTTCGTAAGCCAATAAATTTCAACTACCGGAAGCTCGTTTTTTGAAAAGAAGAAGTTTTTTGGATTTTATCTAGAGAAATAAATGTAGGAGATTATTCTGTCTACTTGTTTCTTTACGCGACCTTATAACCCGTCTGGTTCCCCCAAAACCGATGAAAACGTAAAATACTATAAAAGTATCCGGTATTTCTACCTCGCGATTCGAGTTAGTCCGCTGCAAGCAAATTAAAACAGTCTGTAATTCGAGGCAATAAAGTTTAGGTACAAATTCGCAGTAAGTGAGCGTTTTCGCTGTAAGTGGAACGAAGCAGCGTGTGAACCTAGGCTGGAGGCCACAGCACTCAGAGCGTCATCGTTAGTAGAAGAATTTTTCCAGTTTGAAACCACAAAACACTCATAAACTCAATTTTGGAAATTCGCTCAACACACGTCAGTGGTTCAGCTGCGTGGTCAAATTATTTGTTATTGTAGTTTGTAGTAGTGTGGAGAAATCTTTTTAAACAATGGCTTCGAGGAAATTTTTAGACCTTGTTTTGGTTTCCAAACCTTGAATTGATAAGGCAAAGTGCAACATTTGTTTTAATGTTGTAAATTATACGGGAGGTTCTATAAGTAATCTAAGAAGATATGACACAGGAATTTTATTTTTGTACTTATCTTATCACATATGAATATTTATGGTTGGTTATTTGAATTCATATTTCGATTTCCTTGCCTAAGTTAATCCCAATAACTATTGGTTTTCATACACTTAATATGTCGTATTTAGTTTTATACAAAAAGTAAAGTTGCACAATTGTACACTGATATATAATTGCTATACAGTTGTGTAGAAATTATTGTCCGAAACTTATATTCTGTATAATAGGCTTCTATAGAAACTTCTTCTAGGCTGTTCTATAGGCGAAAATAAGAAAACAAAGTTCTAATAAACAAAGGTCCGGAATTGCTTGGTTTTCTAATTACCCACCATTTTGTTTTTCACTAAACACTTAATATCTTTGAAGATATACAAGATATTCACCTAAAATTTTGTTTACGTATTTTTTACGTATCGTTTTACCCTAGTAAACAAAATCAGAACATTCTTTTGTATACTTAAAAAATGGCGGCCATTCGAAATGTTTAATGTCAAATATCTCTACAACCACTAACTTTACAAACAAAAATTAAGCAACAAAAAAGTTATATTTTTAATAACAAACAAAACGGGTTTTTTATTTTTCCCGTAGCTTAAATGGTAATCGAGATATGGGCTAAAAACTGAAAACATAAATTTTTGGTATTGTCTAGAACAATATAGGAACAACAATAATAATACAGAAAGACATTTTTTAAATTTTTTTACCTGATTACTCGGATATCTCTTAAGCAACGGAAAAAATTTAAAAAACCGTTTTGTATTTTAATATATTTTTTTAGCTGCTTTAGAAGTATTTGATATTAAGCATGTTTAATGGCCGCCATTTTCAAAGCATATAACAGAGTTCTGGTTTTTTGTAAAAGTGTAAAAGGTTTTGTTACAAATATGTACACAAAATTTGAAATCAATATCATCTTTAATTCCAAATATATTAAGTGTTTAGTAAAAACCAAATGTTGGTTAACTTGAAAACAAGGCATTTTTGGACCAATGTTTATTTGAACGTTTTCCTTATTTTTACCTAAAGTGAAGTTTCAGACAATATTTTTTAGATAAACTATGTATAATTATTTAACTCCATTCCTAAAAAAGAAATGGAAATACAAACTTAGTACAATCGAATTTAAATTAATAATTAAGGTGTTTTTCTTTTACTTTAGAGACACAAATTGAACCAGTTTTGTATAGGCATTGAAGAAACAACACTATAGTGTTGTTTCTTCAATGGTATAGGGTAGGAAATATCAGTAGCAGAACTCGAGCGATGACTAGGTAGTTCATTTAAAACAGTTATTCATTGAATTGTCTGGTTTGACTTTTTAGAAAACGACAATTTTGTTCGGTAGACTACACCAAATGAATTGATTTATTTTTTAAATTAATACATCATTCATCTGGTGATTCGTTCAAATTCATCATTCAAAGCCTCGGACAATGATGTTTACATGCTTTTTTTAACTCACTTTAATACGGTCCACGGTTACCGAATACAGAGGGTGGACAAATTATTAGACTAGACATTCGAATTTCTGAAATTTGAAGTTCTATAGTAACTATTGCTGGTTATTCTACAATATAATGTTACGTTTGCATATATTTGTATTCATTACAGTGTATTAGTACTTTTTAAAGTATTGTAGTTTATGTCATAGCAGTTGGCAGACTTGGAATCAGCTGATGTTATTTTGCACAGATTTAGCTGATCATAACCTCAATATTTGTTTCCATCTAATGTTGGTTATTCTTGTTTCTAGTAACTTTTCTTTGTAATGTGAGCTGGAAAAAATGTTAGTAGTGACTTCAGGGTTGTAAAACTGTCAAACATTATATGATTTTGTGAATTATTAATATTTGAAAGGTAGTTAAATTTTTTGGGACCTTATGATCAGCCATGGGCAAACATTGTGATTTTTGTCTCTCAGTAAAGCTTCTTTTGGATGAAAAATGTTATTCAGAAACTGTAATAGCCAAAAGACTAAACATTTCTCAAAAGTCAGTAGGTAGGATCAAGATGGCCTGTGATCGGAAACTAAATTATGAGATGAATCGAGTTGGCAAATGTGCCCGCAAACCCAAAATGAATGAAGGATTGGTCAGTAAAACTAAAAAATATTAATAAAACAAACAGAAGACACACAACAAAACAATTGACTGACCAGATAAATGAGTATGGAGCCAATATTTCAAATATAAGTGTGAGAAGAGTGTTCAACAAAGAAGACCTAATGGCTCGCAATCCTAGAACAAAACAAAAGGTCACTCCTGATACGGCAAAGAAGCGATTAGAATAAGATAAAGGCCTTGAATATTGGACTACAGAAGATTTATTTGTGACTTACCTTTTCCCAATCTTTTGTTTATATTGTGAAATATTTTTGTCTCGATCCCAGGAACAAATACACAAAACTGAACCAGAGATTTCGGGGACACCCTGTTTAAAAAGTGCAACTTTTTTTAAAAACGTCTATAACTAAAAAATAAATTAAAAACATGCTTTTCCTAAAAACAATTACAAATTAAAAAATGTATAAAAAAACTCCATATACATGTCTAAAAAAATTATATCGCTAATTTATAAAATATTTAAGGGTGCGTCCCATGCTTTTTCTTACATGAGATCACTATTACAAATTTTCATAAATTAGTGCTCCTTGTTTTTTATGTTTAAGTTTTATTATACTTTTTTTTAATTTTTAATTAATGTTTTCTACTTTTTTTAGGAATACCATGTTTTTAAATATTTATTTTATATTTTTACTTAATTCACGCTTTGTAATTTCAGATCTAAAAAGGATGACCTGACATGTCCTTTCAAGTTCACAAGCTTGTCTTCCGCCGTGTTGAAGCCAGGCTTGATACAACGGGATGACGAGTTTGACGACTTCCTGCGAGGTCTTGTGCTACAGCCGTCGCAGGAGATGGATCCGTACTCCTCCAAACAGGTAGACCTAAATTACACTGTTTCTTTGTACTTTGTGTTTAACCATGCCAATGTAGTGCTGTGTCTGTTACAGGAACAGGGTTTGGCAGGTAACATGCTTAAACAGCATTAATTATACCAAACAATGCAAAAAGAAATCCTTTGAACTGGTCTTGGCGTGATTTTAATTCAATTCGCAACGTTTCATGATGAGACTATTTTTTCAAAGACATAAACCATGGAAAAACAGCAAATTGCGAGCTTATAAAATTGTTTGTAGATCTAAACGGTTAAAGATATAAGAAATTCTTTTCAGAGAATATCCTTCTTTCGATTCTGTCATGTAATGTACATATCAACCAAATTTAGCTTTTTTTATTGTTTTTTGATTATTTAAGAAAGAACGTTTTCAAATTCACTAAATCTTGAATAATTCGAAAAAATAATGGTGATATTTAAAAACTACAAACTGTTCTTTATTCTAGATGACATCCGGCTTCTTTTGATGTAATAAAACCTATACAAATCCATAGTCAGATTTTTTGCCTTAAAATGTTGGTACTCTTAAAATTTATAAATTGCGAAAAACATCCGTTTTCTCCGGCTTATAACTCGGAATCTATTAGAGATATCTTTTTGAAAAAAGAGTAAACGAAAATATGTTCTTTTGCCTTTAATTCTGTGAAACATGTAATTTTCATGTGTAGTTTTTTCTGCTATAGCGTTTTTGTAAACCAAAAACCTGGAAACGGTTAAACACGATTTTTAAACTGTAGCCGTTTATATTTTGCTGTGAGGTTAGTTTATTCATTGTAAGGTGGGTTTTAGCCTCTGGAATAGTGTGTATTGATAATAAGTATCAATAGCCTACGTACCTTTTTATTGGAAAATCGTCACTTCCTATTCCTTATTTGGTGATCTTTCTTGGATTACTAGTTTCGATCTCTTAATCAGATCATTTTTGAATCCTATTTGTTATACCCTAAGAACACACACATACAACACTTAACACAAAACACATAGCACAAACAGGAAACATTTAAAACACTTTAAAATTTTTTAAAATGAAATAACCGGTCACCTGTTAATCGATACAGGATATGTCTAGTACTCATGTGAGGTCAGGCCTACAAGTGATGGGTCACGTGACGAGTGGCGGTGTTTATCTCGGGACCTAAATATCTTTGAATATATACCCTAGGTTATATATTCAATGTAAATATCTTTGAATTGAAACAACGGTAACTGATAATAACGAAGTACTTCTAATGACAAATTTCACTAATTATATTTTCATAATTGTAAGTAAAGCATTGAATTGGTAACAGATTTTCAAGTCGTATACTGTAGTGAAGTTATTAAATAAACATTGCACCATAAATTACAACATGTCCATTAAAATGTTTGTGGAGTTTTTCCACTTTCTAATGCATATTCTTAGAAATTATTTCACAAGTAAAAAACTAACAAGATAATGGTTTATTAGGGGGGGGGTCAAAGTTACTAAAAATCCCCATAAGAAATACATAGTGTAATATATTTATTGATATTTTTATGTTTGTTAATATACATTTAATTTTGATTTGTCTATCCGTGCAAAGCCGGATCGGGCAGCTAGTATTGTAATTATATAATAGCAATCAGATATGGCTACAAATACAGTAATGCATTGATTTGATTCCTGTAAACATGTAAAATAATTATTTTAACGTCACCAAGTAATGAGATCTGGTAATGTTTTTTTGTTACACATAGCTGATTCACTTCCTTCCTTTATTTAGCTCTATCAGATCTACCTTTTAAAGAAAATTACTATGTATATCGTAGTACCAATAAATTAACTTGTTATGTCTGTTTCAGATAACAGACCTCCTTTTCAACAATGGTAATGATTTCGGCATCGACCTCGAAGCTACCGACATTATGCGGGGTAGAGACCACGGAGTACCTTCATACAATACCTTCAGAGCAGCTTGTGGCTTGCAGAAAGCCAAGTCTTTCAGTACCCTTGATGATGTAATGCCAAAAACGGTATGTTTGTGGACTACCCTGGTAAAGTATACGACAGCTAATGTTCTTCCTGTAAACAGGTCCTGTTTAAAGACGGTTTGGCATTTCGTCTGTCTCATTGCGTTGTTCAATTTCTCCAAGTTTTTCATAAATAATGTTCTTTAAAGTCTGGAAAAACGACGTATGTGCAGGGATTTTTTGTAATACACTACAGTTTTAATATTATTATACTACATCCTGTAAATGAGTCACAACGTATGTTATTCCGATACAAACTGTTGGCAACGGCAGACGAATGTTTATTGTTCGTGGGTTCAGTTCTATGGCTTCTTGGTTCGATCGCATGAATCAATAAACTTTTTACTTTTTCAAATATTTCCAATCTATATATTAATTTGAAAAGATTTGTTACTATCCCAGTGAGATCTCGAGTTTTACTGAACCGATGTACACGCAGTTGGTACCAAATTAAAGGTCTGTATATTTAACCATTTTGCTTGGATTTCAGCTATTACCCCACTAAATTTTCTAAAAATGGAAATTAAAATCTCTTATGGAAATTTAACATGGGGTAAAATTTTAAGATTGACATGCGGTCTGTGTTTTAAAATATTTTCTATTCACTAACATTGTAATTTACTGATCAACTGAATATAATAGCACAGAACAGCTGATTATAACAACACATGTTTTATTATCATAACATGGTTTGTTTATGTTGTAATTTACTCTATTGAAGTAGGTTATAATGTACGGTAATTAATTGATAGTGAGTAACCCATATTAAAACTGATTTCAAAATTTGAAACAATTATTAAATAATTATAACTACTGTTATAAAATATACGGAATAATTTTATTTGGACATTTAAAATTATTTACCATCTTAGTTTTGAGGTTATTATTAATCCTACATCTTTATTATAAATAAAACATTACATATGTTTTTAGAAAGTTCCATCTGGGTTTGGCGTGCGGAGCACCCAGGGGTCTTCCTTAGTATTAATAAGAAACATAACTTTGTGGGGTCTAAATTTTACTTTCAGTGGTTCTAAAAATAAATCATTAAAACAACTTGTAAAGTAATACGATAAAACAAAATATTAAACAAATTGTATTAAAGTATAAACAATACTAACAATGTAAATTATAAAATTGTAACCTGTAAAAAGTTCTTAATCGAAAGAAACATACAAATTAAAAACGTATACTATGAACCAAATGAAACTCAATAAATATAATGGGTACGAAAACTCTTATTTGACAAACCTTTCATCCACTAAAAATCTGTTTATTTCCAGTCACGGCCAAATGCTTTGTTCAGTTTTCTTAAAATTTTGCATTCATTTTCCTTGAAGGCATTTAAAAAGACGTGAGCAAAAATATGTAATTCTGAGTCTTTTTTTAAGCAATGCAAGTATGGTTAAAAAAAATCAGAACTGAAAAAAGTTATCAATTGTTAAATATGTTCTGTGATTATTTTTACTTTCTCACTATACTATAGTATAGAGAAAGTATAGTGATCGCAAAAAAATCGATGTTGAGATTTTTGTGGAAATATAAGTTTTGGGACCCCCTGAGTTCAAAAAAGTGTTTTTTACAAAATGTCTGTCTGTACATCTGTACTAGGGGCTCTGCCTCAGATGGCTGCTTCGCTTCGCTCGCAGTTGGAAAATTCGCTAAAGAATCTAGTTAATCTTTAGATCGCTTGTACATAGTTGATCGAAAAAATCGTTTCCGCCCAAAAGGTGTTTTCAAAGTTAAAAAATGTTAACTTCTGGCAATTTTCCCAAAAGTTTCTCGTCGAGAACTTTTATTCAAGTATAAGGTTGAGGGGGTTCCGATTACGGGAAGTGCCTAATAATTAATGTCAGTGAATCAGTGAAATCGTCTAGCTTTAAGGACGTTTGGCGGAGCCTCCCTTCTCGGATGAATAGTGGCTGAATGGATGATTAGATCTTGAATCTGATGAAAATTTGTTAGTCTGAAATTAAATTTTCTACAACTTTTGTATTTAACATTTTTTGCTATCTCTTACCGCTTTCTTGCTAAATGCGCTCAAAGTGGGAAAATTAAGAAATTAAAAAAATCGAAAAAATCGTTCTCGCCCAAAAGGTGTTTTCAAAATTAAAAAAAATTAAATTCTGGCAATTTTCCCAAAAGTTTCTCGTCGAGAGCTTTAATTCAAGTATGAGGTCGAGGGGGTACGATTACGGGAAGTGCCTAATAATTAATGTCAGTGAATCAGTGAAATCGTTTAGCTTTAAGGACTTTGGGCGGAGCCTCCCTTCTCGGATGAATAGTGGCTAAATGGATGATTGGATTTTAAATCTGATGAAAGATCGTTAGTCTGAAATTAAATTTTCTACAACTTTTGTATTTAACATTTTTTGCTATCTCTTACCGTTTTCTTACAAAACGCGCTCAAAGTAAAAAAATGAAAAAATTGAAAAAAGTAAAAAAATCATTTCCGCCCAAAAGGTGCTTCCAAAATTAAAAAATGTTAACTTCTGGCAATTTTCCCAAAAGTTTCTCGTCGAGAGCTTTAATTCAAGTATAAGGTTGAGGGGAGTCCGATTACGGGAAGTGCCTAGTAATTAATGTCAATGAATCAGTGTTACCGTCTAGCTTTATATAAGTAGATGTCGTATGTATGTCTGTATGTCTGTCTGTATGTCTGTATGTATATAAAGCTAGAGTGAAAACTAAGAACGAAATATATCTGTATGTCTGTATGTATGTCTGTATGTCTGTCTGTATGTCTGTATGTATATAAAGCTAGAGTGAAAACTATGAACGAAAAACTGTTAAAATTTTTTTTTAAAACAACCCACTTTTTGGCAAAAAAAAAACACAAAAAATCAGTTATATTTTTTTTATAAAAAAAAACGGCTGTAATGATTTTGATAAATTTGGATAATTTGTAGCCTTCATGAACCCTACCATATGCAAAAAACAGCATCTTTATAAAAATTCTCATTTAGCTAATAATAATAACTGATTTTGGGGGTTTTTAGGCCATAAAGGGGATTGTTTTTCTAAATTTTTCAAAACCTTTTTTCGTGCATCTATACAGGCCTAATTGACGTGTTTGGTGCAAATTTGTTCGAAATCTATCGAATAGTTTTCTCTCTAGATAATAATAACAATATTTATTAGTTAATCTCCAACTTTAATAAAAACTCACCTCTCCTACCCCACCCTACAAGTCACAGTGAATCTGTTTAATAATTTAAATATGTTTGTGAGAAAGTATGTGCCAGTTCCTGGTACCGTTTATTTAATATACTTTCATATTTCTAGGTCAAATATAGAATCATGCAGTTTTTTTTTACATTGAGATTTGCAATTGTATTACTGATGTCGTCTATATTACAAAAACACAATGTGAACTGAGGCGAAAGAGGTGAAAAGACACATTAGTATTTAGCCAATTTAAGTTGTGATCAGTATAAACTGATACAAATTAATTGACGAATTCGATTTGATTGATCTTGTACATAAATGGATTTGTTACGTGAGGTGTCCTAACCCTAACTTAGCCGCTTGGATCTTTAACTGGTTAACCCTTAATTCTGGGCATCCCTGGCACATCACTGGACCTATAGTCAGCTTTGATGAGGATATTACTAACAATTACCGTATACAATAACCTATACAATGTTAATAAACTACCGCGGAAAGTTACACCAGGTTAGCCTAACTAGGCCTCACAAAAGTGCTTGTATTAATAAATATCGATAACTATATTTTGGCTAATATACCACCAACGGCCCCGGGCTAATTACCCAATCATGATTTTAAGTTAGTTGCTTTTAAATTAAAATATGTAAAGCGGTTAATTCAACGTGCACCTGTCTGAACTATTCTCGAAATCATTCTGCACCTCTGTCTACCGTCAGCTGTGCCACACAAAGCTTCGTCTCCGGATCCCCTCGATCTCTAGACGCCAATAAAGAATAGTGCTAACACTCGAGTGGACCCGAGCACTGAATCTTTCTGTGATGGTTCGAGATCGTGGATCGCGATACCTTGATTATCTACATGCATCTCGGGTCGTCACAGACTTAAAAGAGCTAATTGAAGTGTGAAGGCTCACCGCGTCTAAACATTGCGGGTGGTTAATCAGATTTTATCGTCACACTCTACTCCGTCACCCTCTACTATATATAGTACACGATGTGTATATAGCAGAGTATATAGTTTACTTGGTAATACCCAGGGCTCTATAACAAGGGCTAATTTGTTTCTTTAATCTCGGCACTGTGCCGCCAGTTTCACTCTGACGTCACTGTGCTGATAACTGCGAAGACTACAGCAGCGGACTCCTTGTGCGCGCTGTCGTTTACTCGCTGTTGTAACTCGATGGAAAAGCTTCAATAAAGTAAAACTCATATATTCTTAATCTACATAAAGTACGGATTCCAACAGTAAAAAAAACATTTATTTTAACAGGTATTTCGAATTTTAATAATAGAAAATATTTGAGAATTATTACAGACTGACATGGAAAAGTTACTAAGCGAGGACATTTTTTATTTTTGGGTTTATAAACAAACTTCCAGCGGGAAAGTTGTAGCCAATGAATTGATCTAAACTATCCAATTCACCGATTTGTGATAAAATGATTACGTCATTATGAAACCGTTTTTTAAATGAGCGCGAGGAGGTGCGGCGCCGAAACTCCCGAAGTACAGTTGCTTGATAGGGGAATAACGTTTTTGTAACCTGGGGACAAGTGATTTACTATATTACCTTAAAATAACAATGTGTACATAAACGTAATGAATGAGGATGTAAATATTCACGTATCAAACAACTGTACTTCGGGAGAGGTGGCGCTGCACCTCCTCGAGCTCATTTAAAAACAATTTCATAGTGATGTAATCATTTTATCACAAATTGGCGAATTGAAAAGTTTAGGTCAACTCATTGGCTACAACTTTCCCGCTGGAAGTTTGTAACCCAAAAAAAAAAATTTCCTCGCTTAGTAACTTTTCCATGTCAGTCAGTGATAATTCTCAAATATTTTCAATTATTAAATCTCGAAATACCTGTTAAAATAAAAGTTGTTTATACTGTTAGAATCCATACTTTATGTTGATTAAGAATATCTAAGTTTTATTTTACTGAAGCTTTTCCAACGAGTTACAACAGCGAGTTAACGACAGCGCGCACATTACTGAAATATTACCAGCTGGTGTAGTGTCAGCATGGTGACGTCATAGGCGATAGATACTGGGTCACCGTAAATGAGCAAAATGGTATAGAGCCCTTGTAATACCTCTGAAATGGAACATTGTGCTTCCTCATTTCGTAAGTTGTATTACAATAGTTTACTTGGTAATACCTCTGAAATGGACATTGTGCTTCCTCATTTCGTAAGTTGTATTACAATAGTTTACTTGGTAATACTTCTGAAATGGACATTGTGCTTCCTCATTTCATAAATTATTTATTTATTCAATATTTTCTATTCTTTTGAAGCATAAATCAGAATATCGCCATAGAAGTTTACACTTCTTCCGTGTGGTCTTTGTTTATACTTTTATTTATTCCAGTTGGTATCTACCTAACATTACTTTAATAATATGCCATATGTTTCGTGAATCATTCCTATTAGACGAAAACCTATTTTATAAAAATCTGCAATAAAGATCGGATGTTACACTTTTCCCCGCGGTCTACTGTCCATAGATTACTAATATTACTTTTAACTAAGTCTCTGTTTCCTAATGTTAATATAGTATACTATGTTCCATTGATCGTTTGGTCTTTTATTAAGTAGCTTGCATGAATTCAATGTTTCTTAGAAACAGCTATAGTATACACACGTACCATTGTTACTTCTCTTTGTATATGTTATTATTGACGGTTATTTACGGTAGTTTTATTTACTTGAATGTTTCAGGCGTGGACAGCTCTTTCCTATACTTACCAGGACGTTGAGGACATAGACCTTTATGTAGGAGGTAAACTGGAGACTAAGCTTCCAGGATCTCTGGTAGGACCGACCTTCCGATGTATCCTGATGGAACAGTTCACGAGGTGGAAGTACGGAGACAGGTTTTTCTACGAGTTTGGGAACTTTCCGGGATCATTTGATCTGGGTGGGTAAACAAGTTGGTTCATCGGATTTGGAATAATGTAATTAGAACAAAAGTGTGAATTTATTGAGAATAGGGAGATTGCTGGTTTTCCTGTCCTGTAATGTATTGTGGTAATTAGGTGCCTCAGCTAAGTATTGTTTGATAGTAAGTTATGGCATGTTTTCTACCTTATAAGGTCTTAATAAATATACTCTATCTAACTTAATAAATCTTCGAAACAATTTCACTTTTACTAAGCATGAGAGGTGACAGGTTGCATAGAGACGTTTCATAAATGTCATTAAAGATTGTAACTTTCCGTAAAACTTTGTCTTATATAAAAATTCAGCATAGCCTTAAACGTTTGGTGAAACTATTGATAAATATATTCCTGGAGATCTATCGTGAAATACAATTCTGTAATTTTAATCAAAACATTATGAAATGTTATTTTAATTTCATCGTTATATTTAAAAGGGAACTTTTTTGATTCTTTGTTTGTTTTGTTTATGTTACTATGTTTACTTTACAACTTTTATGTGATACGTATTTCTAGACGTATCTACTGGACAGATTTTAGGGCGGTTTGTTTCCAATGAAAGAAAATGTAATTATCAGAAAGTTATTAAATGTCATTTTTATTTCATCATTTTATTTACAAGAGCAGTTTTGGAGTTTTTTTGGTGTTAGGTTACAACGCTATTAATACCTATTTCTGGAAATTTACCGGGCCAATTTTGGAGTAATTTGTTAAAAAAAAAGAAAATTTTGTAATTTTAATACAATAAAATAATTGTGAGCTTATTAAGGTTCTAAGGTGATATTCTGATAAACATAAAACATATTATGGAAATTATTACGTGTTATTAAGTTGGACATCTGAATCAACTGTTTATCTGTTATTTTATTCAATTGATTGTTATGGTAATGAATGTAAATACATTCAAGGAACATGTGTTTATTCATCAATCTAGGCCTTAAATAAAACTGTTACAATCTATACATTCGAATCAACTTTACTGTTTTATTTTATTGCTTGCTATGATAATGAATGTAAATACATTCAAGAAACATGTGTTGGTTCTTTTGTTTAAGCCTAACCTAAAATTATTTTGTGTGGTTAATTTTAATTTTATGTATTTCTGATGCATTATTATATACAAATATTAGCTTTTTGTATATCATTTGAACTTTAAATATGCTTTATACACATGTGTAGACTACTATATATAGTAGAGCGTTTCACAATAGATAGTTACAGAAAATGCGCTACGGAAGGGAACGTTTCACAATAGAGCGTTTCAGAAAATGTGTGACGGTAAATTCAGATTCATCCGCCAGCAAACATAGCTCAGAGGTGCGCGTATAGAATAAGCCTATGATGTAGGACAATCTGTTACACTTATATACCCAACTCAAATATATTAATGCATAGAGGTGCGCCAATATAAGTTTACACTTCAAAAATTATGAAATGTAATTTGTCTTTCATCGTTATATTTACAAGGGCAGTTTTGAGGGGTTTGCCATTAGGTTACAATCCTATTGACATATTTTATATTTTTGGTGATTAATTTTACCCTATGACTGAAGCCGACCTCGGGAGATATACATATTTCAGCCTAAGAGTTTAAATCGACCAAATTCTTTCTTCTAAGCTACAAGAACTCTTTCTTGTATGTATTTCTAAGCACGAAACTGTGAAGTATAGTAAATATTTTACTGTAATGGAATGTTGTTCTTCACTAGTTCCCCTCTAAAGCCTATTTTGGAATACTTATCATAAAGAGAGTTACCGATATCGCTACAACCATGATGGTCTATTGTGCCTATGTTTGTTCTCAGAGATTCTGTACAACATATTTAAAATACACAAAATTGTTTCTATTCAGTCGGGGTTTTTGTCCTGCAGAAATGATTGAATTGCCTGTGGCAGTTTTGGAGGCTTGGTTTCTGCTAAGAAAATTTTGGTATAGGCCTATCGTTTTTGTAGTAATAAATTTTGTATGCATGTTTTTGAAAGTAGTATATTGTAGTATTTTGTATTGGATTAGTATACCATCAGGCGTTGTATATCTATCCTGTATGTGCTGGCAAATAAATAAAAATATGTGTGCTCAATTTGCAAAATCATTTTATAAGTAGTATGGAAGTGGGCTGATGAATTTAATCGGGGTGTGTAAGAAAAGCAATGTGTTTATTAAAATGAATGTTAATAAAATGTAATGAAATATGAATGCGAGCGTGAATGTTGTTTACACGTAGCTTACTCTTTTATTTCAACAAATATGTTGAAATTCATTATTTAATAAAATGTTTTTTTTAACTAAAAATATTATTTTTTGAAATGGTGTTTTTAAAATTTATGTTGGCTAAGAACTTTATTTTGAATTTTGTTGCTCTTATGTAATTTTCTTTATTTGGAATTTTTGTGTCTTTATGTACGTTTTTTATTTATTTGGAACGATTATTTTTAGCATTGTCTTGTCTTTATTTATGTTTTTGTCTATATTTAGAATTTTCTTGTCTTTATGTACGTTTTTCTTTATTTAGAATTTTCGTTGTCTTTATGTAAATTTTTTCTTTGTTTTGAATTTTTGTGTTTTTATGTACGTTTTTTCTTTATTTAGAATTTTCGTTGTCTTTATGTTAATTTTTTCTTTATTTTGAATTTTTGTGTTTTATGTACGTTTTTTTCTTTATTATTTAGAATTTTCTCGTCTTTATATTCATATTTTTCTTTATTTTTATTTTTCTTATCTTTATGTACGTTTTTTATTTATTTTGAATTTTCGTGTCTTTATGTACGTTTTTGTCTTTATTTCGAATTTTCTTGACCTTGTTTACTGTTTTTTCTCTTGAATTACTTTTTATTTGTTAGTTTACCAAAACTTAAATAGGTAAATAAATTTTTTATTTGTTTTCAGCTTAAGTTTAGTGTATTAGTGTTAATTGCATTTGTGTATAAATATTAATTGTGTGTGGGTTAAATGGAAGTTCATACTGATGATTCAAACTTTACTCTTACTAAAGGCTTTAATTTAATCAAATCTTTCTCTCTCTCAGAAAATAAACTGTGCTAGATTTACTAAGGTTCTAAATTGTCTTAAACTGCAAATGACCAGTACAGTCTACCACAACAGTACATTACAATACCAGTTTGTGTTGCATTCCAGACCAACTCCGCGAGGTGAAGAAGGTGAGCCTGTCTCTATTGATGTGCCGCAATGGTAACTCCTTCACAAGAATTCAACCGGACAGTTTTAAGTTGCCGTCGCACAGGTAATGTAAACTCTGACCTCTTGTGTTGTAGGCTTATCCAATATTAGCGACATTTTCTAAAAAATGTCAGGATTTTTGTTCAAAGAAAATTTGAGAATACAATTTTAAATAAATAGGACAAAGTGAAATGATCCTTCAGTTTTAACTTAAAACGATCATATTATATCCAAACGTGTTTTAAAGACTGCTTGCTGTAAGCTTATTGGCTTAAAGGAAAGCACCAACCGGTACAACCAATGATGACGTATCGGACCTCTAAGTAGTGTGCGCACCACAATAAAGAGAAATGCTTTTGACTTTTTGTAGAATTCCCGATCGCCCTGACGATCGTATCGTTCAGTGTATAGTTTGCGCACCTCAATAAAGAAAGATACATTTGACTTTTATAAAATTCCGATCGCCTGTGTTTGGTCGTACTGGTTGGTGCATATCTCAATAAAGAGAAATGGATTTAACTTTTATAAAATTCAAAATCGTCCTTATCGTACCGTTCAGTGTATATTGTCACATCGCAATAAAGGTAAATTCATTTGAATTTTATAAAATTCCCGATCGCTTGTATCGGTCGTTTGGTCAGTATATAGGTTTTTATGATTACTCTTTAGTCTGTCTCGTATATTATTTGGGAAGTGAAGAGGCATATTTTTTCATAGTTTCATTGATGTGCAGCATGCAAAAAAATAAACAGAACTGAAATTGTAAAATCTTTAAATGTTTTATTTCGGGCAAATATAAAGTAAAAGAAAGCTGGTCTGCATGCCATAATTACGTTTTGGGCGACTTTGGCAGCATTGTTGAATGTCATCACGACGCTTCGCTATGGTAGTCGGCATAATTTCGGAAAATGCTTTTCTTCTTCGTTCCCCACACGCAAGTGTCTGATGGTGAATGTTCTGAGGAGTTGAATGGGTGTGGCTACAGCGGTGTGACTGAACCACTGGGAACCTAAAGCAGATTGCTAGTACGACAAAAGAATGTTCTCTCTGTAACGCAGTTGGTTTACAGTTCAATTATCCTTTCCAATGAACTACGGACCCAGTATGGTTCTCCCTGATACTGTTAGACGCACTATTAGTTGACGTGACGTTGAAATCATGAAATCCAACTTTTTAATGAAACCGTTAAGGTTTACGTGACTTTCATCTGAAAACTATACATTTTGTACGAAAACAGCGTTTTCATAGTTCATTGCTAATATGTAGGCGAGATAACGTACTCAACCATTTTTGTCTCTTACATTTAAAGATTGGCCAATTTCTATTCTACAAGGGAATCGACCAAGGTTTTTAAACACATTCTTCTGAAATACGTAATACTGATGATTTTAATTTTCAAATATATAAGGCTAACGCTTCTTTTCGGATATTGCTAAAGTAGTGTACTGCGGTTTGCATCCATATTAACGGTCTGCAAACCCTTTACCCAGAGTCAAAGCACTTCCTGTAAGACCCAACTTTCAACAATACTTATCATCACGGCATTACTTGGCGTATGTTTCTGAAATTGTTCTTGAAACTCTACAGCAGTTCGCATAAAAGTAAGACCACAGGAACGATCTGTTCCGTACGCGAAAAAAATGCCCTAAGAAAAACAATTTCTATTGAGTGATAAGCACTGTTACAGCTTTAAATAACGTCAAACAAGAAAGTTACAATAGCAACTTATCCCGGAAACAATTAACAACGTAATCAGCTGGTTTAGTTTCAGAACTGTTTATTTTGGTGCATATTTTAAGCTTTTGCTTTATGTTAATCAATAGCCTGCGAATAATTTACCTGTATTTGTTTTTGTTTTCAAGGAACGAAGTGCAGAAATGTAAACGGCTCAAGCAAATGAATCTGAAACCTTGGAAGGAATAACACGCGTAGATTAGACTGGGTTGTTATGTGGATTGTGTTGCAGTCTCAAATAAAACACGAATAAACCTGTAAACTGCCTGAGTTAATCATTTTTGTCCATGTTGAATAAAACACAAAAGAGTCCTTTGAAGAAAATACATTGGACTTTATTTCCTTTCTAATGTAAAACACCAGGATAATAATTAGTCATGACAGAATCATTACAGGAATTCAGACTGACTGTAGGCCTACATATCACGGGGGTTCAGAGAAAAACGAAGCAAAACATATTATATTTATACACATGTCACGTACATTACAACATTGCTTACACTTTAAACTTCTCTTATCATATTTAGAGATAGTACAGTTGAAATAACAATCTTAACACTAATTTAAATTGATTTTGTTTTATTTTGTTTATTCCGACCAGAAGCTGCAGAATGAAACACGATAAGCTACATAGATGTCTGAAAGTCTTCGGTCACAATAACAAAAACAATACACACGTGCCCGAGCTGAAATTAATAAAACAGATAAGAAATAAATTGACTGATAACAATGCACTTGCCACTAAAGCTGACAAAATTAAACACCTTATTCATTATAGACAAATACGATTTGAAGGATAACGAGATCATAAATAGCATTGGCTTTGGAAATGACAACAACGGATCCCAATAAAGAATTTGTAAAATCGTTAAATAGCGCAGTTAATAGTTTTCACATTTATTCAACCCGATCACGCGGAACTCATTAAAACCACGCAAGCACCCATTTTCACCGGATTACAAATGTACAAACCTGATGGACCTATTAGACCCCTAATATATTTCACAACTGCACCAGGATTTTTAGTTTTCGAAAATAACCCCCAACATCAATAGCAGTTTCGATTTCGTTACAAAATTATAAAATATCAAACTAAAACTCGACTAAAAGCTCACATCTTTTGATATAACTAACCTGTACACAAATGTAACTATTCAAAAACAATAGATACTGTACGAAATTACATCTTGACCTCTGTTTTTTTCTTGGTATTTTAGTTAAGAGATATGCAGCCTCAAAACGGGCAGACCCATGGAGGCTGCTTTATTTCATTCCTTTTTTCTTTTCTTCTTCTTAAGTTTTTCTGCTGTTGTTTATATTAAGTTTTTCTAGTTTTAGGATTTAGAAGTAGGGAATATTGTTTTGGTTTTTTATTTTTTTTTTTGTCTTTTATAGTAAGTAATGTATTATTGTGTCACATTTCAATTTATTTTGCTTGTTCTGTTGTTAAAGTGAGTTATATTTTTCTTTTGTTGTCTAAATCTTTTTTGTGTTGTATATTTATCTTTTATTGTAATAAAAGGAATTAAAAAAGAATTCTCACCAAGGCAAACTTATGAACCTCTAGTCAAACATTGCAGCTGATTGGCGTTTATACAATATATTAAAACATCATTATTTGTAAAAATGAATATTATATACAAGATAGATTAGCAGAGGGGTCGCCACTCTCTGGCTTGTTGGCAGACATTTTCAAAAAAATTATGAAAATGAACACTTTTAAATAAATCTAGTATAAATAAATTTATAATTTCTACAAAATCATATATTACACAAGACGGCACCTCATAACAAATCAAAAATCTACTTAAATTAAATAGTCCAACTAACAATTCACACTTGTAATCGAAAATAACAACAGCATAGGCTACATTTTCTGGTCTTAGTAATAACAAAACAACAGGATGCATTCAAATTGAATATTTACATGAAACCAACCACAACCATTATTACCATTCTTTCTGATACCCGCCATCCCATGTCTCAAAAAATGGCAGCTTACATACAACAGCATGATCCATAGACTTGTCACTATACCTTTAGAACCACACTATTACCAGAAAGAGTTAAATATAATTAAATATATCGCCACAAAAAGCTGATACAAAACCTCTACGATTGGTAAGCTGCTCTCAAAACACACTAACAAATCCAAAAGAGAAAGCAAAGTCAATATTTGTGTCAACAAAATACGGCAGAATTCTTCCCAAGGTAATCTCTTAGGTCTTAGACCTTTAAGGAAATTAATAGGATAATAACCTTCAGCACCAATAACAACGTTCAAAAATTACTCCACCCACAAAACGCAAGACCGCTGAAAGATCAAACATTCGTCTACAAAATAGCCTCTGCGACAACTGTGACAAAATTGGTCAAACAGGAAGAGCGTTTAAGCTATATTTTAAAGACCACCGGCCAAAAAATACTGTTTCTTGTAACAAATCCAATTACGCGCGACATTTAATTGATGGAAACCACAGTTACACTGACTTCGGCAAAAACTTTAAACCTATAAAAATGTAAAGGAAAATTTATGTATGAACGCTGTGGAAGAGTTTGAAATTTATAAGGCATTTAAAGTAGAAAACAAAAACAACGAACTCCAACTGTTAAATGACCAATTGAATTTCGACTCAAACATCATATACGACACGGAAATAAGAATGCAGGAAGCTCGAGGCAAATAATAGTTCCGAGTGCGCACAGACGAGGGACAGGCAGTCGAGATCCGGTAGCCAAGAGGTATAGCCTACACCTATTGACTGTGCTTTAAATGTGTTGTTTTATGTGTTTGTGTGTTTTTACTTAAGGGTCGGCTCTAGCTGTCGGCCATGTTGGCTGACACTCCATAAGACCAATGTTAAATTAAAATCCAAATTTTTCCTTTATTTTTGATCGGAAAATTATAAACGATATGTCATTTTAAAGCTATGGTCAATATGCATGCAAATGGCTTTTTAAAAATTAAGAAAAATATTTTGTTTAATATTTATTAACAATTCAAAACATTGATTTTTAATATTTTTTTATGTTGTGGCTATTAATTATAGCGAAAAACTACCAAGCCATTCGCCTGAAGAATTTCGTCACCAAGATTTTTGTATTTAAAAAAAAAACGCTATTTGAACAATTGCGGGTTTTCAATGGATTTAGGCTGATCAATGTCCGTGTAACGTACACCCGCTATAGGGTGATTTTAAATATTTCTTACGTTGTAACTATTAATTATAGCGAAAAATTACCAAGCCATTCGGATGAAAAATTTTGTCCCCAAGAGTTTGGTATTTTTTTTAAAAACGATATTTGAATAATTGCGGGTTTTAAATGGGTTTAGGATGAGCATTGTCCGCGTAACCTACCGCCGCTATAGGGAGTCGCAGGTTGCTTTCTGTTTTACTAGAGCCGACCCTTAATGTGTTGACCATCTCCATTCACGACGGGATAGACAATGATTTTGTCTAACGCTAAACTATTAGATGTTTTTTATCTCAACAAAGCTGTTTTAAGGATTCTGGTTCAGATAATGTTATTAAAGGACGCATTTGGGTTTTTTGTGTCTAAATTCTGATCCGACATCCTGAAAAATATGTCTTATTTATAACATAATGGCATCAGGCACTGCATATTTATGAGTAGCCTATATTTCTCACCTGAAGTTGAATAATTTTGTTATTTCCATCATGATAGTTTTCCTTTGGGGGCAGAGTTCATACTGAGGAGAAGTTAGTATAGTTTACATTTTTTCAAACAAAGATATGTGGGAAATATACATCTATTAAATATAAAAATCCTCAGAAATACAGTTAGTGTAGAATAATAACACATAAAAAACCAAAAATCTGTATTATATTTTTTGGACTACTAGGTTAACAAATAATAAACGATACTAGAAACTGGCATATAATTTCTCACAGACATATTTACATTACTAAACAGATTCACTGTGACTTCATAATTGTATTAAAAAGTAGGAGAGAGGATACATTAAAGATGGAGAGTAACTAATAAATATTATTATTATTAGCTAAACGAGAATTTTTAGAAAGATGCTGTTTTTTGCATATGGTAGGTACAAATAAGCCAAATTTTATCAAAGTCGTAAGAGCCGTTGTTTAATAAATTTCGAAACCCTTTTTCGTGCATCCATACAGGCCTAATTGACATGTTTGCTGCAAATTTGTTCGAAATCGCTTTGTGTAGCCTACATACAGACAGAAATTTTGTAAAAACTATTAAAAAAAATGCAAAAATTTGTATAGTTTCTGTATTAAAACTATACAGAAAATTTGTACTTTCTCTGTGCTATAGTATAGTGAGAAAGTAAAAGTGCTTTCTAATCAGCTGATTTTAAGTACCTATATAGTTTACTACTTCTGCTTTAATGCAACCTCATCTTTTATCAAGACTCAAGTAATTGAATATAATAATCTCTAAGATAAGATGTACACAATTGTGTGTAATTTAATAAATGAGAGAAAGTCTAATAATATTAAGTTTGTTTCGTATTTCCAAGTCATGCTACTTGCACAACACCTTCATCTCTGCATAGACAATAATAGATGATATTGTAGGTTTTCTAAACAATTAATGCAAGCGTACAATACTGTGAAAGTAGGATTCGCAGATGTTTCAGATTTTATGATCTTAAAATTGTTGATATACAGGGTGTTCCCAAATTATGTTTCCAGACTTCCACGAATTGTTCCTTTGGTCAAAACAAGAACAAAACTTCCAATAAACATAG
>JAGFPH010004261.1:110851-124177 GCA_018207615.1 Philaenus spumarius
TAACACGTAATAATTTCCATAATATGTTTTATGTTTATCAGAATATCGCCTTAGAACCTTAATAATTCTCTTTTGTTGTCTTAAGCTCACAATTATTTTATTGTATTAAAATTACAAAATTTTCTTTTTTTTTAACAAATTACTCCAAAATTGGCCCGGTAAATTTCCAGAAATAGGTATTAATAGCGTTGTAACCTAACACCAAAAAAACTCCAAAACTGCTCTTGTAAATAAAATGATGAAATAAAAATGGCATTTAATAACTTTCTGATAATTACATTTTCTTTCAATGGAAACAAACCGCCCTAAAATCTGTCCAGTAGATACGTCTAGAAATACGTATCACATAAAAGTTGTAAAGTAAACATAGTAACATAAACAAAACAAACAAAGAATAAAAAAAGTTCCCTTTTAAATATAACGATGAAATTAAAATAACATTTCGTAATGTTTTGATTAAAATTACAGAATTGTATTTCAAACCGCACGATAGATCTCCAGGAATATATTTATCAATAGTTTCACCAAACGTTTAAGGCTATGCTGAATTTTTATATAAGACAAAGTTTTACGGAAAGTTACAATCTTTAATGACATTTATGAAACGTCTCTGTGCAACCTGTCACCTCTCATGCTTAGTAAAAGTGAAATTGTTTCGAAGATTTATTAAGTAAGTTAGATAGAGTATATTTATTAAGACCTTATAAGGTAGAAAACATGCCATAACTTACTATCAAACAATACTTAGCTGAGGCACCTAATTACCACAATACATTACAGGACAGGAAAACCAGCAATCTCCCTATTCTCAATAAATTCACACTTTTGTTCTAATTACATTATTCCAAATCCGATGAATCAAATGTTTACCCACCCAGATCAAATGATCCCGGAAAGTTCCCAAACTCGTAGAAAAACCTGTCTCCGTACTTCCACCTCGTGAACTGTTCCATCAGGATACATCGGAAGGTCGGTCCTACCAGAGATCCTGGAAGCTTAGTCTCCAGTTTACCTCCTACATAAAGGTCTATGTCCTCAACGTCCTGGTAAGTATCGGAAAGAGCTGTCCACGCCTGAAACATTCAAGTAAATAAAACTACCATAAATAACCGTCAATAGTAACATATACAAAGAGAAGTAACAATGGTACGTGGGTGTACTATAACTGTTTCTAAAAAACATTGAATTCTTGTAAGCTCGTTAATAAAAGACCAAACGATCAATGGAACATAGTATACTATATTAACATTAGGAAACAGAGACTTAGTTAAAAGTAATATTAGTAATCTATGGACAGTAAACCGCGGGGGAAAAGTGTAACATCCGATCTTTATTGCAGATTTTTATGAAATAGGTTTTCGTCTAATAGGAAGGATTCTCGAAACATATGGCTTTTATTAATTAATGTTAGGTAGATACCAACTGGACTAGATAAAAGTATAAACAAAGACCACACGGAAGAAGTGTAAACTTCTATGGCGATATTCTGATTTTGCTTCAAAAGAATATAAAATATTGAATAAATACACAATTTATGAAATGAGGAAGCACAATGTCCATTTCAGAGGTATAACCGAGTAAACTGTTTTAACATAACTTACGAAATGAGGAAGCAAATGACCATTTCAGAGGTATTACCAAGTAAACTATTGTGATACAACTTACGAAATGAGGAAGCACAATGTTCCATTTCAGAGGTATACCAGGGCTCTATACCATTTTGCTCATTTACGGTGACCCAGTATCTTTCGCCTATGATGATGCCATGCTGACACTACACCAGCTGGTAATATTTCAGTACTGTGCGCGCTGTCGTTCACACGCTGTTGTAACTCGATGGAAAAGCTTCAGTAAAACAAAACTCAGATATTCTTAATCAACATAAAGTATGGATTCTAACTGTATAAAAAACTTTTATTTTAACAGGTATTTTCAATTTTAATAATTGAAAATATTTGAGAATTGTCACTGACTGACATGGAAAAGTTACTAAGTGAGGAAATTTTTTATTTTTGGGTTACAAACTTCCTGCGGGAAAGTTGTAGCCAATGAGTTGACCTAAACTTTTCAATTCGCCGATTTGTGATAAAATGATTACATCATTATGAAATCGTTTTTAAATGAGCGCGAGGCGGCGACGCGTCGCCACTCCTGGTGTACTGTTGTTTGATACTGGAATATATACATCCTTATCCATTACGTTTGTGTACATATTGTTATTTTAAGGTAATATAATAAATCACTTGTCAGCAGGTAATTATGCCAACTAGAAAAAATCTCTAATTTTATTTCTTTGAACGTCCCTAATAATGACATTAGTTTTTAAACGTTAACCTCCAACTTAACTTTTTGTGTCCACTTCAATAATATCAAATTTTAATTATTAATTATAATTAGTTTATGTTCAAATAAAATGTTTACTTTTTTCTAGCTGATTTTTCGGGGGTTTTTTTTGCCAAAAAGGGGGTTGTTTTTCAAAATTTTTCAAAATCGTTTTTCGTGCATCTATACAGACCTACTTGACATGTCCGGTGAAAATTTGTTTGAAATCGATCGAATAGTTATCGCTCTAGCTTTGTATACATACAAACATACATACAGACATTTTGTAAAAAAAACACTTTTTTGGACTCATGGGGTCCCAAAACGGATATTTCCACAAAAATCTCAACATCGATTTTTTTGCGATCACTATACTTTCTCTACACTATAGTATAGTGAGAAAGTAAAATAATGACAGAACGTATTTAACAATTGATAAATTTTTTTCAGTTCTGATTTTTTTTTTTTTAACCATACTTGCATTGCTTAAAAAAAGACTCAGAATTACATATTGTTGCTTGCGTTTTTTTAAATGCCTTCAAGGAAAATTCTTGCAAAATTTGAAGAAACAAGAACAAAGTATTTGGCCGTGACTGGAAATAAACAGATTTTTAGTGGATGGTATGCCGCATGGTCGAAATGAAGTTGGTAATGTGAATATTCCTAAATCGTTCAATTGCTTTTTTACTATTTTCTACTTTAGAGTATAACTAATTTGTATAAAGGTTTGTAAAATAAGAGCTTTCGTAGGCCCACCCATTATATTTATTGAGTTTTATTCGGTGCATAGTATACGTTTTTAATTTGTATGTTTCTTTCGATTAAGAACTTTTTACAGGTTACAATTTTAAAATTTGCATTGAAAGTATTGTTTATGCTTTATTACAATTTGTTTAAATTTTTTTGTATCGTGACACTTTACAAGTACAGTTTTAATGATTTATTTTTGGAGCCACAGAAAGCAAAATTTAGACTATAAAGTTTTATGTTTCATATTAATATTGGAAATATTTGAAAAGTAAAAAAGTTTATTGATTCATGCGATCATACCAAGAATCCATAGAACTGAAGCCACAGACAATAACCATTCGTTTGCCGTTGCCAACAGTGGGCATCGGAATAATATACGTTCTGACTCATTTACAGGATGTAGTATAATAATATTAAAAATGTAGAGTATTACAAAAACTCCCTGCACATACGTCGTTTTTCCAGACTTTAAAGAACGTTATTTATGAAAAACTTGGAGAAATTTAACAACGCTTTTGGTCGCAATCAGACAGACGAAATGCCAAACCGTCTTTAAACAGGACCTGTTTACATCAAGAACATTAGTTGTCATATACTTTACCCCTGTAGTCCACAAACATACCGTTTTTGGCATTACATCATCAAGGGTACTGAAAGACTTGGCTTTCTGCAAACCACAAGCTGCTCTGAAGGTATTGTATGAAGGTACTCCGTGGTCTCTACCCCGCATAATGTCCGTAGCTTCGAGGTCGATGCCGAAATCATTACCATTGTTGAAAAGGAGGTCTGTTATCTAAAACATGCATAACAAGTTAATTTAGTGGTACTACAATATACAGTAATTTTCGTTAAAAGATAGATCTGCTGGAGGGAAATTTCAGCCTTTTTTACATTTCTATGATATGTGTTACCTTATAGTACAGGGTGATTTCATGCAATAAGACTGCGAGCAGTAAAAGGAATTAAGGTATTTATGTTAAATTAGTTATTCAAATTATTCAGTTGTTGCCGCAGACAATACAATTTTATATCTAATACACATAAACAAAATTGAAGTGTCTGCCTGTGTTTTCGAAATAAATACTTTTTTCTAAACTTATATGACTATTCACACATGCGTTTACATATTGTTTGTCTGTCTTTCTGTATTTGTGTCTATCTGTCTGTTTGTTTGTCCAGACTAATCTCCGGAATGGCTGAACAAATTTTGACGAAATTTTAATTTGCATGTAGAGAACTTTTCAGAGATTAATCTAGGTTACTTTATACCCGGAATTGTTTAGGGTTCCTATTTAAAAATTGAAAAAGTTCAAAATGTATGCACAAATTAGGGGTTTTGTGAACGGACTTGACTCGCGACCATTATAAATAAAACAACTGATTTGTATCAAAAGCTTAACACTTTGACAAGACCGTCTTTGGTTTAATTTACTGTATACGCTGGTTAAACCGTTAAATATGTATCAAAACAATATGCAATAATGTGAAATTTACTCGTAGATGTTAAATTCATGTCTAAACCAGATTAGTAAATAGTTATGAGCGACAAACTGGTGGGAAACGGAATTTTTAGCGTTTATTGGTACGTAGCTAATGATTTACGTAGGCCTAAAAGGGATACATTAATCGATTTGGACAAAATTCACTGTGTGTTTTTGGGCCATGGAAATCGGATGTAAAATAATTTATTTTTAGTTGCGTGTAATGGTCCTAGATTATGATTTAGGCTTCAAAACATGTTTATCGCTTTCTTGTATGTGCATTACTTATTTGAGCAGTAGCTTAAGATTGTAATAATCTAGCATTTCAAAATAAATTTAAGGAAAATAATAATTTAAAAAAATTTTAAATGGTGTAACGATAAAACACAATATTTAATTGATAGTAATTTTATTTATTTAATCACATGTGCGAGCTAAGCCAGCTAGTAGTTTATAAACCTTTCATTAAAAATTAATCCAAAGACACATCCGAAAAAATCATCTTTATAAAATTGTTAAAAACTTTCGGGAGAGGTCCAATATTTTTGGGGAAAAACAAAAACAGTCGCTGGACTGCCGACAGAAGTGAAAACTGTAATGAATATAAATCGTTGGTCATATTGGTTTAATCTGAAATTTGATTGTTTTAACACTACCAAGTAAACTATTTTAACTTGCCTTACAAAATGAGGAAGCACAATGTCCATTCCATTGGTAGCATGCATGTAATTTATATCTTGTTTCGATTGTGGTACGGTACGCGAGATTTTATTCGAACACCCACATAAAAGGTGCCGAACGGGCCAAAAGAAGTTTTCACTTCAAAAATTTCGGTCGCTATTTTGGATAGGGTTGTTGTACCTTACATTGCATGGTATCAAAGTGGTTGCGATTTGAAGACTAAAATTATGCGTAACAAGCCCTCTATGTTTAAATTTTTTTTCAATGATAATAATTGCCCCCACAGGACTTCTCCGTGGGTAGGGGTTGGTTTCAGTGATTTCCCTTAGTGAATGAATATTTTATTAGTTTAGTTATTCGACCAGCAGATTCAAGATACACAAAGAATGAAAGCTATGTATCAATACTACAACTTCATTATTTATTTAAGAAATAAGTTATTTTGAAACTTTTATGTTTTTGAAACTTAAGTCCAAAGCGCGGGAGTAGTGAGAGTATTAGGAGAGAGTATAGACACTACGATAAACGCGAAAAACATGATTCAGAATAGGCCAATGGTAAATTATGGCATATATTAATTTTCTACTTTACATTGCGTAAAACAGAGTAGTCATACACTTCGTACTAACGTTTGTCGGACTCCGTTTTTCACTTCACTTAAAAGCACTTAAATTGTTCTTAAACGCTATGTGGTTTTCTCTTATCAAAGAAATAAACAAAAGAAATCAAAGGCAACTCCAATTAATAAAAACATAATTAAGTAAAAATTTATTATTTTTAATGCATTTTCCGAGATTTTCAAAGAGTAATTACTATAACTTAAGATCACACGTAATAAATTATAAAACCTTCTTAATAGTTATAGTTAGTTGTCTGATTAATTATATTTAAATAGAATTCGAAATACGGGATTACGAATGGATGCTTCGACCACCTCGAGGATTGCGTTCAAGCTGGCTGTGGCGCTACTAGCCAACCTACCAAAGTCCTCTCGTGTATTTGATGGTGCTCAGAGTAGGAGCGAAAATACCTCTGCTTGGTTTTACGACAAACTATTGGCCTAATAAACCATTATCTTCTTAGTTTTTTACTTGTGAAATAATTTCTAAGAATATGCATTGGAAAGTAGAAAAAACACCACAAACATTTAAATGGACATGTTGTAATTTATGGTGCAATGTTTATTCAATAACTTCACTACAGTATACGACTTGAAAATTTGTTACGAATTCAATGCTTTACTTACAATTTTGAAAATATAATTAGTAAAATCTGTCATTAGAAGTAGTTCGTTATTATCAGTTACCGTTGTTTAAATTCAAAGATATTTATATAACCTAGGGCTAGGGTATATATTCAAAGATATTTAGGTCCCGAGATAAACACCGCCACTCGTCACGTGACCCATCACTTGTAGGCCTGACCTCACATGAGTACTAGACATATCCTGTATCGATTATTAGGTGACCGGTTATTTCATTTTACAAAATTTTAAAGTGTTTTAAATGTTTCCTGTTTGTGCTATGTGTTTCGTGTTAAGTGTTGTATGTGTGTGTTCTTAGGGTATAACAAATAGGATTTAAAAATGATCTGATTAAGAGATCGAAATTAGTAATCCAAGAAAGATCACCAAATAAGGAATAGGAAGTGACGCTTTTCCAATAAAAAGGTACGTATTGATACTTATTATCAATACACACTATTCCGGAGGCTAAAACCCACCTTACAATGAATAAACTAACCTCACACCAAAATATAAACGCCTACAGTTTAAAAATCGTGTTTAACCGTTTCCAGGTTTTTAGTTTACAAAAACGCTATAGCAGAAAAAACTACACATGAAAATTACATGTTTCACAGAATTAAAGGCAAAAGAACATATTTTCGTTTACTTTTTTTCAATGTTTTTCGCAATTTATAAATTTTAAGAGTACCAACATTTTAAGGCAAAAAATCTGACTATGGATTTGTATAGGTTTTATTACATCAAAAGAAGCCGGATGTCATCTAGAATAAAGAACAGTTTGTAGTTTTTAAATATCTCCATTATTTTTTCGAATTATTCAAGATTTAGTGAATTCGAAAACGTTGTTTCTTAAATAATCAAATAACAATAAAAAATAATTAAATTTGGTTGATATGTACATTACATGACAGAATCGAGAGAAGGATATTCTCTGAAAAGAATTTCTTATATCTTTAACCGTTTAGATCTACATACAATTTTAAAAGTACGCAATTTGCTGTTTTTCCATGGTTTATGTCTTAAAAAAATTTTCTCATCACGAAACGTTGCGAATTGAATTAAAATCACGCCGAGACCAGTTCAAAGGATTTCTTTTTGCATTCTTTGGTATAATTAATGCTGTTTAAGCATGTTACCTGCCAAACCCTGTTCCTGTAACAGACACAGCACTACACTGGCATGGTTAAACACAAAGTATAAAGAAACAGTGTAATTTAGGTCTACCTGTTTGGAGGAGTAAGGGTCCATCTCCTGCGACGGCTGTAGCACAAGACCTCGAAGGAAGTCGTCAAACTCGTCATCCCGTTGGATCAAGCCTGGCTTCAACACGGCTGAAGACAAGCTTGTGAACTTGAAAGGACATGTGAGGTCATCCTTTTTAGATCTGAAATTACAAAGCGTGAATTAAGTAAAAATATAAAATAAATATTTAAAAACATGGTATTCCTAAAAAAAAAAGTAGAAAACATTAATTACAAATTTTAAAAAAATATAATAAAACTTAAAACTTACACCTAAAAAAATCAAGGGGCGCTAATTTATGAAAATTTGTAAGAGTGATCTCATGTAAAAAAAAGCATGGGACTCATTTTTAAATTTTTTTCTACATTAGCGACATATTTTTTTAGACATGTATATGGAGTTTTGTTATACATATTACTTTCTCCCCCTATACCATAGTATAGTATATGGAGAAAGTATTGTATTCGTCAAAATTTTTGAGTTTGAGTTTTGGGTTCCCCTAAACCTAAAAAAGTGGTTTTCGGAGTGATGTCTGTGTGTGGGGGTGTGTGGGGGGTGTTTGTGTGTGTGTGTGTGTGGATGTTATCAGACCTAGAGCCTAAACCAGTCGTCCGATTTTGATGAAATTTAGTATGGAGGTACTAAATGCCAAGTACCTTGGTATGCCAAGGTATCTCCAGGCATTTTTTCATTTTTGTAAATTTTTTATTTTTAAGGGTAATTTTTCCATAAAAACCCTTAAAATAACGGAAAAATCAAATTTTTTCAAAAATGGCTCTTCCTATTTTGATTAAAATTTTACAGTTTGTTAAAGTACAATAAACTATAAAATTTTAATCAAAATCGTTCGAGCCGTTTTTGAGAAAAGTTGGTTTTTCCGTTATTTTATGGATTTTTATGGGAAAATTACTCTTAAAAATTTTATTAAGTTCCTATAATGAGGGAGAAAGTATGTGTCAGTTTCCTGATACCGTTTATTTAATTTGTAATTGTTTTTAGGAAAAGCATGTTTTTAAATTTATTTTTTAGTTATAGACGTTTTAAAAAAAAGTTGCACTGTTTAAACATGGTGTCCCCGACATCTCTGGTTCAATTTTGTGTATTTGTTCCTGGGATCGAGACAAACATATTTCATAATATAAGCAAAATATTGGGAAAAGGTAAGTCACAAATAAATCTTCTGTAGTCCAATGTTTAAGGCCCTTACCCCATTCTAATCGCTTCTTTGCCGTATCAGGAGTGACCTTTTGTTTTGTTCTAGGATTGCGAGCCATAAGGACTTCTTTGTTGAACACTCTTCTCACACTTCTATTTGAAATATTGGCTCCATACTCATTTATCTGGTCAGTCAATTGTTTTGTTGTGTGTCTTCTGTTTGTTTTATTAATATTTGTTAGTTTCCTGACCAATCTTTCATTCATTTTGGGTTTGAGGGCACATTTGCCAACTCGATTCAGCTCATAATTTAGTTTCCGATCACAGGCCATCTTGATCCTACTTACTTACTTTTGAGAAATTTTTAGTCTTTTAGCTATTACAGTATGTGAATAACATTTTTCATCCAAAATAAGCTTTACTAAGAGACAAAAATCAAAATTGTAGCCCATTTCTGATCATAAGGTCCCAGAAAATTTAACTAGCTTTCAAATATTGATAATTCACAAAATCATATAATGTTTGACAGTTTTACAACCCTCACTACTAACATTTTTTCCTGCTCACATGACAAAGAAAAGTTACTAGAAACAAGAATAACCAACATTAGATGGAAACAAATATTGAGGTTATTATCAGCTAAATCTCTCTAAAATAACATCAGCTGATTCCAAGGCTGCCAACTGCTATGACATAAACTACAATACTTCAAAAAGTACTAATACACTGTAATGAATCCAAATATATGCAAACGTAACATTATATTGTAGAATAACCAGCAATAGTTACTATAGAACTTTAAATTTCAGAAATTTGAATGTCTAGTCTAATAATTTGGCCACCCTCTGTATTCGGTAACCGTGGACATCAAAGTGAGTTAAAAAAAGCATATAAACGTCATTGTCCGAGGCTTCGAGTGATGAATTTGAACGAATCACCAGATGAACGATGTATTAATTTAAAAAATAACTCAATTCATTTGGTGAAGTCTACCGAACAAAATTGTCGTTTTCTAAAAAATCAAATCAGACAATTCAATGAATAACTGTTTTAAATGAACTACCGAGTCATCGCTCGAGTCCTGTTACTGATATTTTCTACCCTATACAAAACTGATTCAATTTAAAGAGATTTGTGTCTCTAAAGTAAAAGAAAAACACGTTTATTATTAACTAGCTGGCCCGATCCGGCTTTGCACGGATAGACAAATCAACAAAGTTAAATGTATATTAACAAAAAATATATTATATCAATAAATATATTACATTATATATTTCTTATCGGGATTTTTAGTAACTTTGACCCCCAAATCTCTCCTAAAATTTTGATTTTTTTTAAACACTTCTTAGCGAGCACCTAGGGCCCTAGAGGAAGCTACATAATAAATATCATTCCAATCCGTTCGGTGTTTATTTTTAGTAACTTTGACCCCCAAACTCCCCTAAAATTTCTAATTTTTTAAAACCCTTTCTTAGCGAGTACCTAGGGCCCTAGAGAAAGATACATACCAAATTTCATTCCAATCCGTTCGATGGTTTGTTGTAGTAACTTTGACCCCCCAAACCTCCCCTACAATTTAGAATTTTTTGAAAAACTTTCTTAGCGAGCACCTATGGCCCTAGGGGAAGCTACATACCAAATTTCATTCCAATCCGTTCTATGATTTTAGAGAAATCGTAATTTTGTAACTTTGACCCCCCCAAACTCCCCTAAAATTTCGAATTTTGTTAAACCCTTTCTTAGCGAGCATCTATGGCCCTAGAGGAAGCTACATACTAAATTTCATTCCAATCCGTTAGGTAGGTTTTGAGAAACCGTGATTAAGTAACTTTGACCCCCAAAACCCCCTCTAAAATTTCGAATTTTCGGAAACCCTTTCTTAGTGCACGTCTAGAGCCTATAAAGAGTATTAGTGCCAAATTTTATGTTTGTAGGCCTCGTGGTTTTGGAGAAACAGTGATGAGTCAATGGTATTTGGCTTTTATAAGTATAGATTTAAATTCGATTGTACTAAGTTTGTATTTCCATTTCTTTTTTAGGAATGGAGTTAAATAATTATATATAGTTTATCTAGAAAATATTATCTGAAACTTCACTTTAGATGAAAATAAGGAAAAAGTACAAATAAACATTGTTCCGAAAATGCCTAGTTTTCGAGTTATCCAACTTTTGGCTTTTACTAAACACTTAATATATTTGGAAATAAAGATGATATTGATTTCAAATTGTGTGTACATATTTGTAACCAAACCTTTTACACTTGTACAAAAAACCAGAACTCTGTTATATACTTTGAAAATGGCGGCCATTTAACATGTTAAATATATATTAAAAAAATATATTAAAATACAAAACGTTAACTTTTTAATAACAAACAAAACGGTTTTTTAAATTTTTCCCGTTGCTCAAAAGATAACCGAGTTATCAGGTAAAAACCGCCATTTTTAAAGCATACAAAAGAATGTTCTGATTTTGTTTACTAGGGTAAAATGTCACATAACAAACATGAGCACAACATTTTAGGTGAATATCTTATATATTTGAAAAGATATTAAGTGTTTAGTGTAACACAAAATGGTGGGTAATTGGAAAACCAAGCAATTCCGGACCTTTGTATAATAGAAGTTTGTTTTCTTATTTTCGCCTATACAATAGCCTGTTGAAGTTTGGGATAGTATTTTCTAGACACATGTATACATCAGTGTACAATAGAGCAATTTTACGATTTGTATAAAAGTAAATACGACATATTAAGTGTATGAAAAACCAGTAGTTACTAGGATTAACTTAGGCAAGGAAATCGAAATATGAATCCAAATAACTAACCTTAAATATACATATGTGATAAGGTAAGTACGCAAATAAAATTCCTGAGTAATGTCTTCTTAGGTTACTCTTATAGAACCTCCCGTGTACTTTACAATATTAAGGGTCGGCTCTAGCTGTCGGCCATGTTGGCTGACACTCCATAACACCAATGTTAAATTAAAATCCAAATTTTTCCTTTATTTTTGATCGGAAAATTATAAAAGATATGTCATTTTAAAGCTATGGTCAATATGCATGCAAATGGCTTTTTCAAAACTAAGAAAAATATTTTGTTTAATATTTTTTATTAAAAATTTTAAACATTGATTTTTAATATTTTTTTATGTTGTCCCTATTAATTATAGCGAAAAACTACCAAGCCATTCGTATGAAGAATTTCGTCCCCAAGAGTTTGGTATTTAAAAAAAAACGCTATTTGAACAATTGCGGGTTTTAAATGGATTTAGGCTAAGCAATGTCCGTGTAACCTATCGCCGCTATAGGGTGATTTTAAATATTTTTACGTTGTAACTATTAATTATAGCGAAGAATTAATTACCAAGCCATTCGGATGAAGAATTTTGTCCCCAAGAGTTTGGTATTTTTTAAAAACTCTATTTGAACAATTGCGGGTTTTAAATGTATTTAGGATGAGCAATGTCCGCGTAACCTACCGCCGCTGTAGGGAGTCGCAGGTTGCTTTCTGTTTTACTAGAGCCGACCCTTAAAACAAAAGTTGCACTTTGCCTTATCAATTCCAGCTTTGGAAACCAAAACAAAGTTTAAATAAAGCTACTTTTCTTGGAAGCCAATCTTTAAAAATACCTCTCCACTCTACTGCAAACTTAATAACAAATAATTTGTTCGCGCAGCTGAACCGCTGACGTGTGTTGAGCGATTTTCCAAACTTGAGTTTAGGCTATATGTGTTTTGGGGTTTTAAACTGGAAATTCTTCAACTTACGAGGGCGCTGAATAGCTGCCTATGTGAACGAAATATATTAGTAGAATTTGTTTCCTCCAGCCTAGGCTGACTCGCTGCTTCGTTCCACTTACAGCAAAAACTCTCACTTACTGCGAGTTTGTACCTCCACGTTACTGCCTCGGATTATAGAATCGCAGCGGACAAACTCAAATCGCGAGGTAGAAATACCGGATACAGTACTTTTATAATATTTTACGTTTTCATCGGTTTTTAGAGGAACCAGATGGGCCCCAAGTAGCAAAAGTTGTTGGCATTACGTTGGCCCAACGTTGACGTCCACGGTTGGCCAACTGTAAGATTTGGCACACTTTACAACAGTTGGCCAACCAACTCATTGCCAACGTTGGCCCAACGAAGTAGTCCAACGTTGGCCCACCCACTCATTGCCAACGTTGGCCCAACGAAGTAGTTCCAATGTTGGCCCAACACACTGTTTACTTACATTAAGCCAACACAAACAATTATTGCTATAAATTTACTTTTTTGTGTACTTACAGCTCTCAGTCCTTTATTTTTCTTTTTTTCCCTGGTGACGTACGTTTCGCCTTTCCTATTCAGGCATTATCAAACCTACACTTCACTAGTACTTTACATTTGTTAATGCGCGTCAAGTTTTTAAAATGAAACACTTATACAAAACATTCACAAACAACATGT
>JAGFPH010004262.1:7799-20794 GCA_018207615.1 Philaenus spumarius
TGCTAATTTTTGTGAGTATACTTTCGGAATTTTGTATTCGGTTCAAGGGTTTATTTATTCTTTAAACACCATGAATTATGGAATAAACAACACCAATGGATTAAAACTTTCTGTTATGGGACTACTTGCCATTGTTATTTTCACAGGAAGCATATATTTAAAAATTACTCCCTCCCGGGTTACACCTGAATTTATGTTAAAGTCCAAATTTCAAGAAAATCCGACGGTAAACAAAAAAGATTCTAAATTGTGCGGTTATAATTTTGGAATTTGGCATTCTGTTATTTATTTTTTAAACCTCATAAAGGATTTAAACTTTCTGTTGTGGGACTGTTTAACATTGTTATTTTCACAGGAAGTATATATTTTTAAAATACTCTCTACCAGGGTTACACCTGAATTTCTGGACCAAAGGAAATATCACTTACGTCTAAGGTTAAAGATATAGTAGTCCTATATTGTGATTTTCCTATAAATACTGGTCTCTCACTAAGTATTTCCGTCAGCACTAGTTTCTCGAGTGACGTCATCTCGTTGACTGTGGGAATGTTGCCGCTTGTATCGTAGCCACGTCCGCCGCTCAGGAAATTTGCTAGTAACGCTCGCCGCCCACCGCCCGCCACTCACCGCTCGTACCGTAGCCGAGGCTTTAAGGGAAATTCCCTCCCGAACCAAAACTGGCAAATCAAGAACTCAAAAAGAAATGCTCTGCTGGGTTTTTTGGACCCCCTATTATTTGATTAGTATTCCATACGTATAAATCAGGTATGAGGGGCGCAATTGTTTGAAGTGCCTAGGGCGCTAGTGAGGTTAAAAACGGCCCTGCTACAGATACTGTTAATCGGTTTCTCAGCTCTTCTTCACTGTCTACAGCTGTAGTGTACACTTCACTTTTTAGAAACCCCCCAAACAAAGAAGCTCATGGGCGTAAGATCAAGAGATCTGGCTGGCCACCCAAGAGTAAGCCAATCTCTTACCTCGTTAGTGAAATGGGGAAGAGCGCCGTCTTGTTGAAATATATTATCTCTATGATTTTGATCTAGTCCATCTACGAGAGTAGGTAGGGTTTGCTGCAAGAAATCTAAGTACATTGGTCCATTTAATGTGTCTTCAAAGATATTTGTGCCACTTAATTGGTCCCCTATGACTCCAGCCCAGAAATTAACTCGGAAACGTCTTTGAAACGCCCTTTCCTTTGCAGCTCTAGGGTTTTGTTCTGACCAGTGATGCATGTTGTGACAATTTAAACCATCTTTAGTAAACAACGATTCATCGGTCTACAAAATCGTTTTAAAGAAACCTTACTGATCCATGCCACTATTAAGTAACCACCAGGAAACTGAACTCTTAGGCCGAAGTCAGTTTCTTCTAAAGCTTGAACAGGATGAACAAATGAAATGCATAGAGTTTGTTTTTTTCAAGACATCCCAAACTTTCCAATTAGAAATACCAATATCTCTAGCAACGTTCTAGTACTTACTCCTGGATCGTTGTGAACAGCATCAATGATTGCTTCGTCTGTCGCTACGCCATATGCAGCACCTATTTCATGGCGCTGTTTGTGTATGTTGCAAAAGTCCACAAGCCGCTGATGCAATCTTGAGAACACTCTTGTACAAGGATTCGGGAAGCGACGTTCATATTCTCTTCTGGCGGCAAGAGCATTACCATCGCAAAAACCATATACTAAGTGCATATCAGCATATTCTTGTGATGTGTATTCCATGGTAGCTTTCACTTAACTGAGGTATGCTTTCAAGAGCAATCCAATGAAACTAATTTGTTTGTACAAATGGGTATGTTTGTTATTTGATTAGGAATATGAAACATGTAGAAAACCGAGATAAGATAAAGGAATGAAATAGTTTCATCGGAGAGGAAATGTTAAAACGAATATGGGATATTTATTATAATTATTTCATCACAAACAGGTCAATAATTATGTTTAACGCCCATTGCCGCCCCTTAGGCGAACAGGAAAGGTCACTTCTAGTATACTATTTTAAAGCTTGAGATGTAGGAAAGTTTTTTGTGATATTTGACAGTTAGTAGTATGACGCATAAGAAAAATTTCTTACGTAAGTTGTAGAGCCCTTTGTCTTAATTTTCCAAAATATTTTTTTCAAGTAGATGTTACAAGGCTTTAAGAGGGCTTTTTCTGTGGCAAACTATACTTATTCTGATAGACAATTTTGTGTTCTTTCCAAAAAAGTGGCAATATGTTTGGTAAAAGTGGAAAAAAATGAGATTTTCATGGGCAATGTCAAGAAATTTGAAAAAATCGAAAAATAACTGATTCTGGCAGGTGGAGTGAGATAGAACTGTCCGAATTAATTGCGTAGTTTTGTTACAATTTGCATGCATAATAACGCCTTAAAAATTTTGACACTGACTACCAAACACCCTGTATATTAGTATTATGCTAATAGTCGAACTATTATATATCCTTCTGTTATTCACAAATTTACTATTATTCACAAGGAAATCCTCACCAAGCTTCTTCTGGTTTTCCTCTTTTCGCACGTTCACACTATTTGGTCCACCCAACAAGCCCAGTCCCAAATTGACATAGATTTTACAGCTCTTGCTACACACAGCTTGGCTAATTCACAACAATTTTATTTGCACAAATACTTTTTTCTAAGTATTATTGGAAAAATATGTATTTATTGGAAAATATATATATATTGACAGGTAAAATATTCTTAAGCAAAGTATTTCCTTGACTTGTATTGAAGTTTGTTTATTTTTTGTATTGTGTGTTGCTTATATTGCCTGTTTATGCTAAAGTAGGAAAACAAATTAAATTGATGTAAAACTAGATTGCTCAAAAAAATATATTTACCTTAATGTATGCAACTGTAATAAAACAATATATTATACTGTATAACTAGAAAAATTAAATAAAGCAGTGGGTCATTTATGTTCATTTTTAAATATTTTTTTACCCAAATTTGAAGACTTTTTAAGAAAAAGCCGAAACCTAATACTTTTTACCATCTGCCTGAATTAAATATCTTCAAAATATATCTTTTGGCAATGTGTCTGTGTCAATATGTGTAAAACATATAACTTTTGGCCTTCCGAGACAAATATTGCTACAACATATAAAATTTGTAGTAGCTATTGCCTAGCTTGGTCTCCAGTACATGAGGCTTAATGAATCTAGTAGAGTTTAGTGATGTTTCTCCAATGATCATCTTAGTTTTTGACATTGTAAGAGGTCCTTGTCCATTCTTCAGTTTGGGTTGTGCTGAAAATTGTACTTTTCAATGATGTATTTAGTTCTTTCTGAGCGGTGGAAGGTAGACATTTCCCTTATAAAGTCAAAAGGAATTTTAGGAAACGTTTCATGATTTATTTTTATTATTTCCTCACAAATATTTATATTGGCTAATTGTTTATTAGTATGTTTTTAGTACCTTTCTTTGCAGGGGCCTGCCTCTTCATGAATACCAATTTATCAAGGAATTGACATGTTTATTGGTATTTTACAAAAGTTCTAATCATTTTAAATTTTCTTTAAAGTTATGTTATTATTAGGAGGTTATTTTGATATTGTTTTATCTATGATTTTTTTAATCTCTTTGTAACCCAGCGAAAGGTGCAGTCTTTATAGTCTAATCAAATTACCTCTGGAATAGCTTGGTTTCAGAAAAAAATTAAACTGCTCTGAATTGAGCTGGAAATGATTTTAACCGGTTTAGGACCGATTTTACTACAATTCATACAGTCGATTAGGGGTGAGCGACAATGAGGATTGAAATGGGTAACTGTTTAATTAACCCCCAAAAAAATATTTTTGCTGCCAAACTAGTATATGGAATATAAAAATCTTTTACATTTAACATGTTTACTATTAAACCTCAAGTTAGACATAATTAGTTTAGGTAAATTTAAAACTATTTGGGGAAATTGTGTCCTCCAATTACCCAAATAAGCTCATTTTTTCATACAATGTTTTGGAATTTGACTTCACTTTTTTCAAATTATAAAATCAAATAAATTTTTTTATGAAAAAATTTTGCTTATTTGGATCACTGAAAGTAACACTTTCTCCGAATACTTTTAAAATTATAGTCTTTTTGACATAAAAAAAAGAATTGTCAAAAATATGTACATCTATTCTCGAGATTTTGAGGTTTTGTTTAAATATGTTAAATGTAAAGTTTCTTATTTTCCATATTCTACAGTTTGTCATCAGTCAATATTTTTGGGGGCTAATTAAAAAAGTTGCCCTTTTCACTCCTACCATTTCAACCCTTATTATCACTCGCCCCTAATTGACTAGGAATTGTAGAGGGGTGGTCTTGAGCCTGTTAAAATCATTTCCAGCTTGATTCAGAGCTGTTTACATTTTTTACAGAAAAATCCTTAATTTGATTAGACTATTAATGGGCTACTACTTGAAAATTTCCAACACAGGTTGCATAGTTCCTGGCTATCTATTAACCTGTGCCGTACTCTGTGCTGGATTAACCATAAAGCAAAAAAAGCAGCCGCTTTAGGGCCAGGAGGTTCACCTCTATCTTGTTCAGAAAAAACGAATCGATAACAGCTTCTTCTTTGGACGTTTGCTTATTAAATAAGTGTGACAACTTAATGTAAAATCTTTCATTTTGTTAGTCAAGATTAGGACTTGTTATTAAGACGAGGTGAGATGTTTTAGTGTTACGGTCAGTGTACTTTTTTACACACTGCAATCTAATTTCCCCAGTATAACAACATTGAAAATATATTTGTCACTGATGTTTACCAATGATACTGGGGAAAGATTATTCTCAAAAATGAAGATTATTAAACATTGCCATATGTTTACATTGCTACAATGGTGCAAAACAGACTTGCCATCACTCAGTATCATTATTTTATGGCCAGTGAAAATCATTACCCACCAGTAACTTTAAACACACTTCTATACTTTGTCCCTACAGAACTGCGCTCTAGGTCATAAAATCGACCCTCGCTCCCACAAGCGCAGACACACTCACACGGCCAACCTGCTTAATGGTTCTCCTATTAATCACCAACTAGCTTTTGTGCTACAATATCACATTTTTCTAATCGTTAACTTTACTTAATTTTTACTCTAATTACTATACTCTAAATATTATTCCTCGCAAAATGAGTCCAAACATGGTACAATTAATTGTGACAAATTCAAGAGGTTTTACGGTCAGTAGGTTACAAAATCATAAATTCTACTTCTTAAAAATTGTAGTTGACATTTTATTTGAATTAACACAATAACATATATAATTACAGTAATTCTAGTAGTGATTTCAAACGTTTGCAAAAAACAAAGAAACTAAATCAGAATCAATATAACAATGAACGTGTGCTAAGAGTTAAATAAAAATAATTACAAATTAATTTTCCAATGTTACTGTACAATAAATAACTAATAAATCAATAGAATAATATTATAAAACTAACACAAACATATTTACATAACCGTCCTATGTTAAGAAGGTCTCTTAAGTGTCTTTTAAAATTATGTAACATATTCCGGCCATTACCACGGCTTTCGTCATTAGTGTAAAGTGAAAGTGACTCAAATTTAACGAAAGCGAAATCTGTAAAGTGAATCACTCTTAAGGGATGTGAAATCTATATTTTCAGATAAACATGTCAATGTTGAGTTAACCTCTGTGGTGGTCAGTGCAGTATATTGAGAAAAGTGGTGTATTTCTGTTTCGATATTGAGTGTATTTTTTTGTTACAAGTGTAGTGTTCCTTATGTGACTGTTATTATTTGGTAAAAATGTCTTCAGGCAAATCATTGTATTTATTTTATGTTGTTTTACTTTAGTATACATTCACTGTTATATTGATTCTGATTTTTTTTTTCGTACATTGTAAATTTTAGAAGACACTTGAGAGACCTTCTTAACATAGGATGATATGTAAATATGCTTGTGTTAGTTTTATGTTTTATAATATTATTCTATTGATTTATTACACAGTAACATTGCAAAATGAATTTGTATTTATTTTTATTTTACTCTTAGTATATGTTCACTGTTATATTGATTCTGATTTAGTTTCTTTGTTTTTTGCACACGTTTGAAATCACTACTAGAATTACTGTAATTATGTATGTTATTGTGATCGTGCTAATTCAAATAAAATGCCAATAACAATTTTTAAGAAGTCAAATTTATGATTTTGTAACCTACTGACCGTAAAACCTCTTAGAGTTGTCACAATTTTGTACCATGTTTGGGCTCATTTTGAGAGGAATAATATTTAGAGTTCAGTAATTAGAGTAAAAATTAAGTCAAGTTAACGATTAGAAAAATGTGATATTGTAGCACAAAAGCTAGTTGGTGATTAATAGGAGTGTCTGCGCGTGTGGGAGCGAGGGTCGATTTTATGACTTAGAGCGCAGTTCTGTTCGGACAATGTATAACTGATGTCCCCCAGCCTCTATTCATTAGCGAATTTCCATAGGAAAAATGAGCTATTGCAGTGGCCCTTATGGTAAGACCCAAGGTTGGGAGTAGCAAATGAGCACCAATCATGGTCCCCAGAACACATGTTTTGGGGTGTCATTAAAATTCATATATGTATATATGTGTTCGCACTCTAGCGGCCGCATTTTAAGTCCGATTTGGGTCAAATTTGGTACACATGTTGGTTGTCTACATCGCTCGTACGAGTTCATTAGCCAAAACATCCAACAACCGGAAGCACGTTTTTTGACCTGAAGTAACTATTTTTTTAGATTTTTCTACGAGAATGAATTTGTTTTTGAGTTTTTTCTACAAATATAAATGTAGGCTGTTATTCTGTATTTTTTTTTTACGCGACCTTATAGCTCGCTTGGTTCCCTCAAAATCGATCAAAATGTAAAATACCATAGAAGTACCCGGTTCAAAGCCATGTGGTGGATTCTACCGCGGGGTTTTCGTACGAAGCACACAATGCATTGTGTCTTGAAGATACTCCTAGTACGGGGGTTGGCGTGCGAAGCACGCAACTCTTTGTGTGTTGAAGATACTCCCAATATTCGGAATGGCATGCGAACCATTTTGCAGCTATTCAGCACCGTCGTGAATAGGTCTATTTCCCAAATTGTTGGTTGAAACCCTAAAACATATGCCTATAAACTTAATTTTGGAAATTGGCTCAACTCACATCAGCGATTTAGCTGCGTGGTCGAATTATTTTCAGTTAAATTTGTTGAAGTCTTCTTTGTGGTTACTGAAATAGTCGTCCTTTATTTTTATTACTAGGGGAGATACCTGCGTGCCCCGCACGCCAACCCCCAAAGGAACTTTCTAAAAAAATATGTTATGTTTTATTTATAATAAAGGTGTAGTATTAATTATAACCTCAAAGTAAGATGGTAAATAATGTTAAATATTCAAATTAAATTATTTCTTAACAGCAGTATAACAATGGTTAAAAGAACCAGCAAGGCTCAGGTCTACACTTTAAAACCGTAACCTAAAAGCTAGAAATACAAAAACAATTGCTTAAAATTTTTAAATCAGCTGTTAATAGAAATATTGGAGCAAACAGCTATATTATCTGTTATTTTATTCAATTGGTTGCTATGGTAATAAATGTAAATACATGTGTTGGTTTATCATTCTAGGCCTAACCTAAGAATTTTTTCCGACTAAATTTACAAACATTGAAATAAAAAAAGGTTTTTTATCGAAATGAATTATAGCCTATGTTACTCAGGGATAGTGTAGCTTTTTATTAGTAAAACTATTTTTTCAATCGGTTCAGTAGTGCCAGAGTTTACCCCCTACATACAAATAAAAAAACAAACTTTACCTCTTTATAATATTAGGATAGATTTGCTACTGTAATTGGATGGCCAGTATAACCTTTACGTTGTGTAAGTTTACTTCCAGTTCGAAAGGATTTTTCTATGATTGAAAGCAGTAGTGCGCACTGACGGAGGGGACAAACAGGACCTGTCGCCCCCTCCCCCCCAAAAGGTCTTTTTAGTAATGTAGATTTTATTTTAAAGTAATCGATCGTTGAATAGGTAGTCTATATTCTATTAAAAATGACATTTAATTTTTGATTAAATTCGTGATGTGATCACGAAAAAACAATCGGTTTTTTTTTTTTTAATGAATATGATCCCTACCCATTGCAATCATGATTTTTTAACAGTGATGTTTGTCCCAGCGGTCTGGTTCATGGAGATGACGGTATACGAGAGCTGATAACGCTGAAAACCGGACATTAAATTCCCAAGTTATACGGTAACTTTGGTAACACATCGACAACGTGGGTCCCGTGTTTATTCACCACATTTTTTAGGCGTTGATAACGTCGCCTTCCTCACTTCCAGAATGGACACCATTCAGTTAGGCTGTCTAGGTGTATTACAAATAATAGAAACATATGAGGAACGCTAGACCACTCATAGGTGGGTGTGGTCACCCATTGTTTTCAAATCGTGTATCAAGCTTCGGCTATACTTACACGAGTCGTCGCGGAGTTCCGTAGTAGTGGCTCAATCTAACAGACCCGCACCGTTCCATCTTACTATCAGTTAGACTGGATTTTCTGCTATTACTGTCACAACTACCGTGAATTGCAAAATCATCATGGAAGAACAGTGGAACAAGACCAAACGTCCTTTCTGGTCGGGGTCCGTGGCTATATCTACCCGACCTACGCGAAGCGGAGCCAAGTTGACCCATTCCGGTATGCTCTCAAAATATTCGGCTCCACACGGGTCGACTCGGCTCGTGTAGATATAGCCATTCCCATTTAAATACACAGAGAGAATACCCCTGGAAAAATTCCGCTCCACTCGCCTCGTGTAAGTATAGCCGTAGCATTAAGCCGACGCAGAAATCCATAGTAGTGGCTAAATCTAACAGACCCACACCGTTCCGACATGTGCGCACTCATTCCACCTCACCATCAGTTAGTCTGGATTTTCTGCTACTACTATCACAACTATCGTGAATTGCAAAATCATCATGGAAGAACAGTGCTCTTCATCTAGCTCGGAGACGGAACGTTCTTTCTAGTCGGGACCTGTGACTATATCTAACTGACCCGCACGGAGCGTAGCCGAGTCGACCCGTTCCGGTATGCTCTCAGAGCATGGAAAAATTCGGCTCCGCTCCGTGCGGGTCAACTCGGCTCTAAAATCTTGTTTATCCGGAAAAATTTTTGAAAATTTGTTTAATAGATACTGTAATTAATTTCTTATACAGTAATTAATTGAGCTCGACACCACAACTCCCCTTGATTTACCGTCATAATTATAACATCTTGTTTTGTAAGAAATACAACACAATGCAATTAGTACAGTAATAACAACAGCTAACATTGTAATTTAGGCCTAATAATGGTAAAAAATGCCAAAATCGGTTTATCAGAAATTTTGTTTATCCGGAAAGGGTTTGGTCCCATCAATTTTGGATAAACGAGGTTTCAGTAAACAATTGCTACTAGAACCAGGACAAAGTCTATACTTCTTTAAGTACTGTGGCCTTTCTGGTAGCTGCGCTGCGAGTGCGCGTTGACAGTATAACTTGGTTAGGTGTTGATAGCGCTGCGTTGGCGACACTCAACGCCCTGTTAACGCAGATTCTCCAGAGTTGATAGCGCTCGTGTAAAACATTGCTCACGTTAGTTCTATTTATCAAATTAAACAACGTTGAAAACTTGGCACTATCAGCGCTCGTATAGCATGGCCTTAATAAGGAAGCGCGCTGGGGTGCTGGCTAGACCGTCACTCAAGGTCTGTGCAGGGTGATCTTGCGGAAAGAATGTTTATTTTGCACTATTGTCTGACTCAAGCTCTTCACCATTTAATTTAAAAAAATATATGTTTCAGAATTTGTGATAAGTTAAAGAACTTCCATACATTTAGATTTTATTAAATTTTCTCCTCCCCGCGGTGGTCCCCCCCCCCCCCCCCCGCCCCCAAACCAAATCCTCGGTGCTCCACTGATTGAAAGCATCGAAGCAGGTCATTGAAAACTCTTCTAAAATTCATTTGCAACATTTTCACAGCCAATTCCGTATTAACCAAGGCAAATTTAAAAAACATACTTATCAAAATCAACTCTGTTAACTTACAAATAAATGTAAGTAAATCCACCACTGCAGACTAGATACATCACATAATCGTAAGGTTCAAAAATTGTTTTAGGCCATACTATAGATTTATTCTTATAAACAGGGTACCGGTATCTATTTGTGTTTACTAGCAATTTTTAAATTATCATATAGTTGAAAGTGACTCTTATCAACTAAGTTTTTTCAATGGGTCGCATCTCACGCTGTATTAAAGAAAAATTGTGCTGCTAGTAAGTCGGATTTTGTTTAAGGTATCCAAATAAGTGCTACAAACGGGCAGATAAATCATTTAACCTTCTTACTTCTGTATTTCTTTCTCAGCATTATACTGCCAATGATTACGAAATAGATTTGAAAGTAGAACTGTTAAATGTAGCCCCAAGAGAGATCTAAAGTCGGATGTAGTTCCATCTATCAAACTAGATTTAAAACAAAAATATATTGTATACCAAACCGTAAATAAAGATAGAGAAACATCTTATAAGTTTAAAAAAGAGTTAAAAAAAAAGAATTGGAAACTTTCAGTAGTCTTTACAAAGTAGCATAAAGAAGTAGACATTTCAGACATCCTTCATAAACGTGATAATTCATCAGACGGTGAGATGCCATCAAGCCATGAAGAAGAGACAGTCCAAAATTAAAGAATTTCAAGCAAAAAGAAACGTAAAAATGAGAGGATGGCAGACCAGTGGATGAAACAAGGTTTTATTCGGCCTTACAATGGTCCAATATCATCATTCCCAAATTTAACTGTAATGTACAGAATTCTTCTTTCTTTGGCAGTCTTTAGCTGTTCTCTCAAGAGAACCATGAGTAGACTGAAAATTTTTAAAAAAATCGACTTTGCAGCAGTTTGAGTGACAAGTGGTTATCTAGTCTATTAATTCTAGCCTCTGAAAAAGACATTTTCAAAGAAATTCCAAATGACATCATAATTAAAAAATTTGCATTAGCAATATCAAGAAGAACACGGCACTACTTTATTGTATAAATCATTCAAAGAATCACAGAAGTTAGAAAAAGTAAATGCTAAATTTATAGAAAACTGTACAAACAATTTCGTGTTTTACTTTTAAATTTCTAAGAAATACCCAATGTATCAACAAAAATACTGATTTTGATCGCTAAGCTCTTCAACTTTGCTAACTTATCTATATATATAAAATTCAATGTATGTCCGTCCGTCTGTTTGTATGTTTGTCCTTTATGCGTTACCAAACCGTCCATCCGATTGCTTTGAAATTTTCCATAGTAACACAGGTTAACCCTGGGAAGGTTTTAGGCCATTTACCGAAGTCCTAGGACATTAAGCCTATGCACCAGTGGACCAGTGTTAATCTTATGGAAGGTCAATCTTAAGGAAGAAGAAGAAAAATTTCTTTTGATTTTATCAGGGGCACAAAAAACAGCTGTTCGTATGAAAAGCTTAAAACAGCTGATTTTGATCATCAACTGATTTGGATCAAGAACTGAATATAATTTTAGGTTAGGCCTACAATGAACTAAAACACCAATTATTGGGCTAATTATTTAAGCTATATAAAAGCCAAATACCACTCTCTGACTGAACACTTAAAAAGAATACAATTACGTTAAGAAGACTGAAAATACCAACCACCACGAGCAACGCCGTAAGGGTCAGCTAGTACAGTTATATTTTATCATTTTCATTGTTAATAACACCCTGTACTGTAGTTTAATTCGTTGTTACAATAAACTATTTCTTACACCATTATATATTTTTTATTTAAACACTACAAAATCTCCGATTCCTGATTGGATTAGTATTGTAGATATGTATAGTGCGCTAGGTTCAGGTCATTCATTGTCTCAACACAAGAGCTACCTACTAAGGTTAAGGTTTATAAGGGGAGGGGGTATCTACATTTGGGGGGGAATGGCGCCATGAGGCTTGGGGGTATGGGCACCCCTGCTAAAGCTGATTCCTAACTGGTTTTTGGACACCGGGTTTACATTGTCAAATAGTAGAGTTGTGAGTAAGGAACCAGTTGCACAATTAATAAAACTGGAAGAAACCCAAGAGTTAAGAATATGCCACAAGCTCTCAGAGAAATACTTAACCGTTCAAAAAGCTCAAAGACAGAACGTGAGAATGGCATGTGAGCTCTTGTCACACACAACAGTTACTGCTTTGAACCACCATTTAGGTGAAACAAATCTTTGTCAAACTAGCAGCTTTTTTATAGAGCTCATAAATAAATGGTTTTATATAATGAACTCTTACTGCCCTAGAAAATATGGCGAGTCCTTTCAAAAGCCTTACGGGCAGGACTTGGAGAAGCAAGATAAAATACATGACGAAATAAAGAACGTAACATTGCGATGTAATGGGGGAAAACACAGCAATTGTTTCAATAATTCTTCATTATTTCCGTAATAACTTTAGAACTTTATAAAGACTTATGATATTAAATACATCCTTACACACAGATTGAACCAAGATTGTCTGGAAAATTTATTTTCACAAATAAGAAGTCGCGGGCGGAGGACTAAATGACAATCCTTCTCCTTTGGATGCTGTTTATCGGCTCCGCATGATAATTCTTTCGAAAACTCAAGGTGTATTACAAAAGTATTACGAGTCGTAGACGTTAAAGTACAGGAAAAAAAAATAATGGGAATCGATAAATTATAAAATTTTTTGTAATTTTGTTCTCCAGGTGTTGTTAAAAAAATAACTGCAGAAAAATATCCCGAAGTGACTGAAGATCATTTATTAAACAAAGAACATTAATTTATCAGGATGAAATTTCTAACGAAGACCTCACAAATAAAAGGAAGAACACTGAAACGACTAATAGAAAATAGCCAAAAAATATAAGAAAATTATGAATTGAATTTTATTTTGTTTAATTTGTAATGAAAGTTAAATTCAGTTCAAAGTTGTGTATTCAAACTGTTAT
>JAGFPH010004262.1:20894-34199 GCA_018207615.1 Philaenus spumarius
TTATTAGTAGGGTCTAACGTAATTGTAGTACATTCAAAGAATGTAGCCTATATACAGGCTGATCAACTCAAGATGGCCACCATTGGGATCTCGGAAACTATAAAAGTTACAACAAACTTTAACCCTACGTAAGTCGAGGTCGACCGACAGACGCCGTTGGTCGACGGGTGAGCGCTGCGCTCACCTGCCGTTTTTTTACCTATTATGCGTGATAGGGAATTTATTCGTAACACTGACACAAAATTTGTTGTATATAATCTTTATTTTGAATGGAAAAATATTTTACAAGTGGTAGTATTACTTGAAAAATTATAAAAACTTAATAAAATTTGATTTTGAACGAATTTTTGTAAGTAAATCATGAAAAAGTGAAAAATAAAGTTAATTAAATATTATGTATTAAACATTAGTAAGATAAGATAAATTAAGAATACTAAAGATATTTACATAAGATGAAGGGAAAGTATAGTTTTTATTCTAGTCCGAGTCTGATCCATTATCAACATTCTTTGTTTTACAATGCACGCAAAGTGCGACTGTGTGTTCCCCACAAATCGGCACTACACATGTTGCACATCTAACTGTTGTCAGTCTGTTTTCCTTCTTAGGGCAGAAGCTGCACTTTACCCGTTCTTTATTTCGAACTTGTTGTGGTTTCGATGTTTCAGCATCCATTCCAAGTTGTTTCAGTATTCTCAACCGGAGATCATTTTGCTCGCCATGGCTTGAAGCTCTCAGGGCCATATGTGTTGTGAAGAGTTCATGTGCCAAGGTTTTGAGAATCCTTCTTCTTGTCAACTGTTCACCAGTGTTGCCATTTAGCACAATTTGAGCATTGATTGCCCCTATGTCAAGTAGAGAGAAAAAGATCCGAAGAGGCCACAGAAATGATACTCTTGCCACAGTATACTCTCCTTTCATACTATCAACCAAATCGACTCCTCCCTTTGTGCTGTTGTAAAAAATCACAATTCTAGGTTTCATCGGTCTCCAGTGCCCTCATCAATTTCATCAGAGTCATGCATACTCGAGATTAATATCACATTACTGTATTTTTTTTCAACATAAGATACTAACATGGATTGTTCACCGAACGCAAAGAGACTACTGTTGACTGGTCTATGCCTTGTACTTACTATTTCTTAGGGCAACTCCCGTTTGTTTTTTTTCAATGTAGCTACCACTGTCAATTTGCTTTGAGTAACTAATTCATTTACGACAGGTATGGATGCAAACCAATTATCCATGGTTACGTTATGCCCAGAACCATGAGTTGGTGCAGTTAATCTTTTCACAACTGCATGAGGTCTATTGTCGAGTGAAAATGGTCCTTCCGGCTGGGTACCACAGTATAATTCTAAATTAGATGTATACATCATCTTAGCATCAACTAAAGCGAACATTTTCATTCCATATCTTGCTGGCTTCTTTGGCAAATATTGCCTGAATGAGCACCTTTCTCTAAATGACTCGAGCATTTCATCCAGTGTCACATACTCACTTACACTGTAATTCTTCAAGCAACGGTCCAGAAAACCATCAAAAACATTCCTTATGGGAGCCAGCTTATCCAAAGCTTTTCTCATTCTTCTTGTGTCCTTATCGTCAAAACGAAGTGCATGTAATAATAAATAAAAACGCCTGTAGCTCATCACCATACGAAATATTTCAGGAGAAGTTCCGTCGGTAGCCCACAAGTCCAATAAGTTGACGTGTGAAGATCTTAACACTCCTGCCATGTAGAGTAGACCAATAAGAGCCTTAATTTCTTCAGTATATGTATCTATAACATCAGATTCTCGGTTATAATTTTGCCTAATTTTCCGTAGACGAATGTTCGTGTGTTTAATTATTTCTTCAATAACTACATCCGGGGGAAAAAACTCCAGGCTTCTCTTATTGTTTGAGCATTTTTAGTTTCTCCCTTTACACCTGGAAGATGAACAACAATATTTTTTGCCAATCTTCGTCTACATTGAGAGGGCGCATGCTTGTTCCATAGCGTAACATTGTCCTTGCCTTTGTATGTTGGCCTGATATTTAAAGTATTTCCTTCCTCTTCTTCTTCACCTGACTGTTCACTGCCAGATTCATGGACACTATTATTTACAACATCCTCCTCATGATCAGAAGACAAATAATCGGTGGCAATCGTGTCCTCACCCTCAGACTCATCCAGCAGCCACTGCACTATTTGTTGATTGTTATCCATAATAATTAATACATAAACAAACGATATGCACTTAAAAATAAGCTTAAAATCCTAAAATACAACCTAAACAAAAGCCGACTTTAGTAAAATAAATTGTAACGCGAGTAGTCGACGGGTGAGCGCGGCGCTCACTCTCGTGTCGGTGTCAAGGACGCGACTGGAAATAAGATGGAAACTCGACCGGCAACCCCCACCTCTTCACATTCCAACTGACAGCTATTAGAAGTTTCAGACCGGAAATGCTAACCATAGTTGATTTAAAACAACATAAAATTAAAAGTGAGCACCACGCTCACCCGTCGACCAACGTAGGGTTAAATGAGGGACCTTCCCTACTTTTCCCTTGCATTAAAAATACAATATTAAAATTTCCAAAAACTTCGCCATTTTTCCAATATGGCGGCCAACTTATTTCAAATGGAAACCCCTATTTTTATGTTGAATTTCGATTGGAGACACAAATTTAAGACATTTTTATTCTTTTGTATTTTTTCATAAACCCAACCGTTTATGAGATACAGCCTCTCAAACATTTTCTATTTTATGTGATTTTTTAATTGGGCCCATTGGGATCTTAGAAAGTATTCATTTGACAGCAAACTTTAAATGGGAACCTTTCCTTGTTTTATGAGAAATTAAAAAATATATAGTTAAAATATTTCTAAATGTTCGCCATTTTCCAATATGGCGGTCAACTTTGAAATTTATAATGGAAACCCCTATTTTTTATGACGGATTTGAATTTTATATGCAATTTTAAGACGTTTTTATTCTTGGTGTTTTTTTTTTTTTTTTTTTATTAACTAATGAATAGGCTATCGAACTGTTGGGGTATAGTACCGTTAAAAATACCGTACATCCTAACCTCAAAATTTCTCGATATATATTGTGTTTACCAATAATGTAATAAGTGGGGTAAAAATCATCAGATCTATATGAAAATAGGAGAAAACATGTATTTTAATGCTATTAATACATGACTCGATTTCCAAATTTATTGACAATTTTTACAGCTACAACTGGCCATTTAAAAAAAAAATAATGCTTACCATTTTTGAAAAATACGGGCTATTTTGTGTAAAAACAATATAAATTATTTTTAATAAAAATTAACGTAAGTATTGCGTAACAGCTGTAATGTACGGTAATGTATTCATCCATCATCACTATTATTTTGCATTCTTGAAAATCTGTTTTAACACTGGATGTGTAACATTTCTGTTCCGTCATCATTCAGTGGTGATTTAAAGTGTTTCAATACATTACGTTAATTTCTACTAAACATAATTGATATGGCGGCCATATTAATATATAAATAATTAATGAATTTTGGGTATCGTCTCCAAATGGTCTGAAACGTGAAGAAAGGGAGTCTACCCTAATCCGACCAACCGTTTTCAAGTTGGGTCGAATGTTTGGCTAAAAACTAGTGGTTTTATGTGATTTCTCATATTTGCAAAACAATTTTGTTGAACTCAAATTCAAATTCGCGTTCAGCATACCAAAAAAATCAAAAATTAAACCACTAAAAACAATTACACCAAAACTTTCCACTTTTATCTCTTTGAACACCATTTTACTGGACTAATAATTAGGCTACTTCGTTTCTGAGAGCATGATCGTGTGGCAGTGACGGATTAATTACATTTCGTGGGAGGGGCGGAAGACCTCTGCCGGGAGAAGGGGTCCGGGTAAATTTTTTGAAAAAATACGTTAAAAACTAACATTTTTAAAGGTTTTATAGACCGACACTTTATGTGTAAAAATTAACAAGAAAACATAATTTTTATTTGTACAAATATTAGCTTGGCTACCAAAAATCCATGTTCACTAAAAAAAAATCTAATTGACTAAAAATAAAATGATTATAATTTTTTTTGGCAAAATTATATTGAAAAATGCAGGGAATGAAACATAAAACGCTGAAGTTATAAATCAATACTACATAATAACTTAAGTCCTCTTGATGTAATATTATTTATAAATTACATATTTATAATGTAAACACAGGATTAAATAATAATACATTCTTTATTTTTTTTCTATTTGCTTTATTTAGAAACAAAAACATTTAATAAACACCCAAGTTAAAATTAAATGTTCAAAGTACATTTTTGATTAAAGATGAAAATACAAATAAAATATTACCTTGCTAAACATTTTTATCTATTACTGGTAAGGCCGGCCGCACACCGGAACGGACAAAACGTCTTTCGACAAAAGTAAAACAGTGAATATTTTTTCACTTCAATCGAAAAACACTGGTTGCAACCAAGGTCTCTAGAAAGGAAAGGTTACCTCATAGTCATGTAAACAAACTCAAACCCCTCGACCCGTTCCCTGTCCAGTGACGTCATCTATAGTATAAAAACACCGCGCTACCATGAAAGATGTATGTTTCGTCGTACAAATCACCTCATTTTTTTAAAAATAGATGTATTAAACTATTTTTGGGGTTGCAGTTTTTTTAAATCATACTGAAGTTACACATTTCAACATTTGTAATTGTAAGAATATATCTTAACCTTTTCAAAAACATTATGTTTATGTCATTAATTTGCAATTTACAATAATAACAAAAGTATAATCATACAAATTTTAATTTATATTTTTACTGACTAAAATTTAAAATAAAAAGCTATCTTGGTAATACATTTTAAATCATATAACTAAAAAGCAGTTATTAAAATTGTATTTAATATTTTTTACAGAATAAAAAAAAAATGCAATCACGATAATACATTTTAATCTATATATATAAAAGCCAAAACCCACTGACTCACTCATCACGATTTCTCAAAAACTACCGAACAGATTTGAATGAAATTTGGTATGTAAATTCCTCTAGGGCCATAGGTGCTCACTAAGAAACGGTTTGAAAAAAATCGAAATTTTAGGGGGGGTTTGGGGGATCAAAGTTATTAAAAAATGACTTCTTCAAAACTATTGAACGGATTGGAATGAAATTTGGTATGTAGCTTCTTCTAATGCCATAGGTGATCACCAAGAAAGGGTTTGAAAAAATTTGAAATTTTAGGGGGGGTTTGGGAGGATCAAAGTTATTAAAAAACGACTTCTTCAAAACTACCAAATGGATTGGAATGAAATTTGGTATGTAGCTTCCTCTAATGCCATAGGCGATCACCAAGAAAGGGTTTGAAAAAATTTGAAATTTTAGGGGGGTTTGGGGGGATCAAAGTTATTAAAAAACGACTTCTTCAAAACTACCGAATGGATTGGAATGAAATTTGGTATGTAGCTTCCTCTAGGGCCATAGGTGCTAACTAAGAAAGGGTTTGAAAAAATTCGAAATTTTAGGGGGGGTTTGGGGGGGTCAAAGTTATTAAAAAATGACCTCTTCAAAACTACCGAACGGATTGGAATGCAATTTGGTATGTAGCTTCCTCTAGGGCCATAGGTGTTCACTAAGAAAGGGTTTGAAAAAATTCGAAATTTTAGGGGGGTTTGGGGGGATCAAAGTTATTAAAAGTTTAAGGTTGGAATGGCATCGGGTTTTAATCTACGGCTTTTAGGAGGGTACCCTAAAAGTTCAGCTTTTAAATCTCGGATAAAATCGTCATCACTAAAATGCACTGAACATATGAAGGCAGAACTAGGATTCCATTTGTCGGCTCGTTTGCATTTCTGTATCCATTGCTTTTGATAAGTAGTATTCTTTGGAAAGCTAAATATAAGTATGACACAAAAATTAAACACTATAAAGGCTAAATTGAATACACCATTCTAAATACTTATACTTGTCTTTTTGTAAATAAATACTTATAACTAAGTGAATGAACCACAAGTATTTGTTTTACTTGTATTTTAAATACTGTAAGTATTCTTTTTACTTACTATTAACATTTATTTTAAACTACAAAAATAAACTTATCCTCGTAATTACTTCTTTTTGTGTCGGTAAAGAACGTAATTACTTGTACTTGTAAGTAATTTTGTAAGAACTTGTAAGAAATATTTTTTGAATTGCTAAAATAAAATAAAATGAAATAAAATTCTATTGAACAAATCCCGATTACTAGGAATTGGTTACACACCAATTTGTATACATGTTTTGTTTTGGTAGCATAATTATTTTGATTGTTTTTGTAAACATTATTAATTTGTGAATAATCTAAAATAATTTGTAAATAACAAGCAAAAGATAAATATATCAGAATTAATAAAATAGCATTCTAAAATGTATCTCTCTATGATAGCCTACATATAAATTGTATGGAGTTTATTTAATTGGGTGGCAGTATTTTTATTGAATATGTAGGCCTATATTTAACATTCCTTGCATCAACTGTAAATAAAATATATTAGTATATTTGTTTGTTTTTTTAACACGCTTTGTGTGGGAAGTTCATGGGGTTTAATAAGCTTCAAGTCACCAGGTGGGCATACTGAACAAAAAGTTATTTTCTACAATTTTAATGCAAAAGATAGCCACAGAAACTACTTTTAAATCAAAATATTAAGACAAAAGAAAATTATAATAACATTTTATATGAGTAAGTGGTATTATATTATTTACTATTACAATAGAAACAAAAAATATCTAGGCCTACCTGTGAAATGATATATCAGTTCTTCCTTCTAGTTTTGCTTTTGCATAATAATATTTGCAAGTTGCAACCGCACAAATGGAACCACCTTTAGGTTTATTAATTGATTTTCTATCCATTGTAGGCCTAAATAATATATTTCTTCTACCTACACTTCTAAAACACTTTATATACACTAATTTAACGCGTATAAACGTAAACGACAAAGCTTTGATAGCTTTGATCACTGTCTAGGTATACTAACAACTACGTCACAGCCCCCACTCCACTTTTTTGATATTTCCCGAATGAGGTAACTTTTCCTTTCTAGAGACCTTGGGTTGCAACCAGTTAAGAAAAAATATTTTTCTTCTTTTCCCTCCCTTTTCTATGTACCTATCTATAACTTTCTTTCTGTCAATGGTTATATCTCTATGAACATATAATAGAGCTAGTCCAGTCAAGCGGGTTTGACCACAACGGTTTCTCAACCACGTTTTTATAAGCTTAAGAGTTGAGAATGATCTCTCTGCTGTAGCAGTTGAAACAGGAAAAGAAGACCAGTGGCGGCTTGCCCATAAGGGCTCTCGGACGCCGCCCCTCCAAAAGATTTGAAAAAAAAAAAAATACCCATTCAATTATAATTATACATCTAATTAACCAAAGTGTTTTTTTCAATCACATACATCGAAAATGTAGGAAAAAACACGCAAAAATAGTGCGAGAAGTTTGTATTTGTAGCCGTGGGTCGCTGGCCAGAACGTCCCAATCCATTACCATGCAGTTATATGAAGAGTGGTAGTGGTGGGGGCTGCTGGTGCTATGACGCGTCTAAGCTTGTGCCTTATGGAAGGCTTGGGACGGCGTCCGAGCATGCGTAGAGCGACGTATCTAGTGAGTCGGAAAGAAGGATGGACTTCTGCTACAAGCAATATAACTAAAGGTGTGTAAGTAGAGTATTTCAGATTTACATATGATAAGTATTTCAGAAACATATGGCATCACAAATTTAATACCTAGATTGCCTTAAAAACTCACTAAAATACACAAAATGTACAAACACTCCAGTGGTGTGTGCCCCCCCCCCAGCATTTTACTCACGAGCCGCCACTGGAGAAGACAAAATCAACAACAAAGTTGTAATCGAGGGGAATATTTCTGGAGTACAAAATTGCAAGCACTCAACAGCGTGGCATGGAAGTTTTACACCATTTTCCATCTGTCTTTTCCACTTAGATGTCCAAAGTTTTATTTTGGCTTTCAGGTTAGAAATGCAGTCACTTTCATTGCCTCCGATTACTCTGAGGAATTTTCTAGCCAAATCTTTTACTTCTCTTAACACTGACGTTTTTGGTGAGGAACAGATTTTTGGCAGAAGTGAGTTAAGTTTGTAAATGTCGAGAACTTGTTCAGAAAACCTATTTTTCAGATCATTACGGTATTTAAAGAATCAAGAATAGGCATGAAGATGTTCACCCTAAAGTAACCTTCTGGGTTTGATAGAACTACGTTGGGTCTATTTACTTGTTTTGATGTGATTCTAGGCACTTTGATCATGCTCCCCACATCTTCAGCTATTTGATGGGCTCTCTTATACAATGGACGGAATTCTGACTCAGCATTTTGCCGTTTTTCTTTCAGTACGGATAAAGTGTCAGTTAACAAGTCTGTTGCTTACGATATCAATGGTCTCTTTTTGAAAAACCTACTCAGAGGCAATGTTTGGCTAACTAAAGTCAAAATAAATTCTCCATTTGTTACTGCACATAACAGGGTTTTGGCTTTTACGCTTGAGTTGTCACTTGAAAAATGTGACCATTGGGAAATTTGTTCAAGGGACAACATAATATTTTAAATTTTTCCCAGAAAGGATTCAATTGATAGAGGCCTTTCAACCCATCTAGTTTCACACATAGAGATAAGCTGGCCACCAATATGTTTGATCAAGACTGAATTTATTTTTGGTGATGCTGAGAAAAAGGTTACAACCTCTTTGATAATTCCAATAGAGTTTCGCACTGACTGTACATTAGAACACTTTGAAATTGATAAATTCAAAGCATGGCTGAAACAAGGAGCTCTTTTGGCATTAATGCATTCTTTTTTTATTATAGTAACCGCTCCTACTATCTGTGAAAACATCACAGAACAACCATCTGTTACAATACCAACACAATTATCAAGGTCGAGATTAAGACTTCTCATTGCGTTTAAGGGTCGGCTCTAGCTGTCGGCCATGTTGGTTGACACTCCATAAGACCAATGTTAAATTAAAATCCATATTTTTCCTTTATTTTTGATCGGATAATTATGAACGATATGTCATTTTAAAGCTATGGCCAATACGCATGCAAATGGCTTTTCCAAAATTAAGAAAAACGTTTTGTTTAATATTTATTAACAATTTAAAAAATTAATTTTTAATAATTTTTTATGTTGTCACTATTAGTTATAGCGAAAAAGTACCAAGCCATTTGCATAAAGAATTTCGTCCCCAAGAGTTTGGTATTTTTTTGAAAACGCTATTTGAACAATTGCGGGTTTTAAATGGATTTAGGCTGAGCAATGTCCGTGTAACCTACCGCCGCTATAGGGTGACTTTAAATATTTTTTTACGATGTAACTATTAATTATAGCGAAAAATTATCAAGCCATTCGGATGAAGAATTTTGTCCCCAAGAGTTTGGTATTTTTTTGAAAACGCTATTTGAACAATTTCGGGTTTTAAATGGATTTAGGATGAGCAATGTCCGCGTAACCTACCGCCGCTACGCTGGAGTCGCAGGTTGCTTTCTGTTTTACTAGAGCCGACTCTTAACACAGTTTTACCAATTTTTTCTCCTGTAAATCGGGGATCTTCATCTTGTTCACCATTATCATCCATACTAGTTTCTGGGTCATTAGATAGTCCTAATCCTATCGCTATCAGATGCTGAAGATAAAACTTCGTTGACATTATTTTTCACATTAACATTGGGATTTATACTCTCAACAGATTTTTTTCGTGATCTCGAGAGTTGATCAAACCTATAAAGTCTTCTCTGATAATATCTCGATAAACATATCTTACAAAAATAGTCATCTGAGATTTGTGACTAACATCAGTGGTTTCATCAAAACCTATACTATATACTCTGTTTTCTTCTATCCTGCACAATATTTCTGACACTATTTCTTAACCACAGCATTCAATCAAGTCATTCTGTACAGTTTTACTAAGAAATGAACCTCTCTTGCTATCAGAAGTACATTGTGCCAAAAGTTCTGTCTCTCCACATTCCTGGACACGAAATTTCATCAGTTCTTTAATGTTACCTTTATTAGCTACATCCGAATTTTTTGGAGAACAACCTTTAAGCGCGACGGCGTGATTATTTACCAGGCGTTCCCTGACAAGATTTTTTTCTTCTGCCTCTCGGGGGGGGGGGGCGACTGCCCCCCCCCTTTAATCCGTCCCTGTGATCGTCTAAGTTCGGAAGATAAAAATAAAAATATATCAAAAGTTAATCATCTTATTTTTGTTGATTTATTACTGTACAGTGGCCGAATTGATTATTTGTTTTAATGGAATCATGATTTGTTATATTATGTTGTTATAGATTATAACAGAACTTCAGTAAGTTTTTACTTGGTAACATTTTTTCCAAACCCAACTCATGTATTTTGTTAATAAAAGCGTTTCTTGGAATATTCAAGTAACGCTGCAGATTATTACTTGAGAATATTGTTAACATTTATAAAGTAATCTCGTCTGCAACGAAACACTAAATAAATAAATACACCTTGCTAAAACGGTCTACTAGCATAGATCATGAATAATAAAATAGATCATACATGCATACGGGGGCTGTGTGCCGAAAAAAGGTTGTCGGAAAAATAGTGCATGATCGCGCTGCGAGGTAGCGCTAGGGAGAAATCATTGGTAGCATTGGTGTTTCACACAGCTTCCGTAGTTTCCCCAAAAGATAGCGCCACTATCGTCGAATTTCCATTGGAACGAAATATTGCATGGATCGGAGTTCTATTAGGTTATCCAAATACAATGCTACTAGTAACTTGCCCGCAACGCGACATTATATTACCAAATTAATAGTTTCAGTAATTTCGTCTGCAACGTTATATCAAATAACACCTCGGCAGTTTCCCGCCACCTATTAATACGTTACAAATTTAATAGTTATTTCAACCTATTACCAAGACGCCGTGGAACGTTGAAGACTATTACCACAATGTAAAGGTAATAATTCCAGTAATTCCCATCTCTATATCAAAGCCCACTAAAGAATACCGTTGAGGGACGGGCTTGTGTACACCGAGACCTTGAACGCTCCAATCGGCGTAGTGCGACGTTGTCACGTTCTTCCCACGCTTCTAACTGACTGTGGCTGGCTCAAAGCATTTATAATTCTTTAAAACTGTGCGATCAAGCCTCGAGCTGTAAATACCAGGAGTGTTCGCGAGGCTAGTAGATATGGCAACGCTGCGCGCCCAGCCCATCCTATTGGCCGCCTCGCAACTCGCAACGGTATTCTTTAGTGGGCTGTGGGCTTTGTACTTGTAGAACACCATAATAATTATTATACTTGTCGCTTGTCGGCAGGTTAAATTTATCCGCCGGGTAATTCTTTGGCTTGTTCTCAGTCTCACTTTTCAGTCTAGAGAAGCGTGGGTAAAGATTGTTTATGTACAGTTAAAAGTTTTTATTTATTAGTTTCAAAATATACTGTATCAAGTTTCTTTGCTTCTCTAAAAATGAAAATTAAACTTTGTATATTAGGCCTATACTTATTACAAAACGTATGGTTTATTTCTTGTTTCTTAGATCCTTTAAGTTTAGTGGGATTCGTGGCTGCTGGTGCAACAATTGTAAAATTTTTTTCTAATAATGATGTTGTCGACAAAAGATCGGTAACTGAAACTGTAAAGAGATTTTTAAGAAAAGGTTGCCAAATGGTAGGTTATTGTGAAGGGTGTGAAGATTATTGGATTCCAGGAAATATGAAAGGTAAGATGGATTTTTGTGTATCACTATTTTGAAAATATTTAACTTAGCCTACTCCAAAATAATAGGGAAATAATTACTATTATTAGGTATCTTTTTGTTTTATCACAGCTGGATGCCAACCTTTGCACACAAAAATGGTCTATGTTAGTTATATATCATAAAACCAGTCTATTTTATCTTATTAAAATACAGGTGCAAGTTTACTTTAGGACACCGGAGTTTTTAGAAAACTGAATAGTGCTGCCAATCTAATCACAGTGTGCTATTGAATTCTGGTAAACATACTGTGACTAGAGACTAAATTATAACTTTTTTTAATGCTATATTTGTCCAGGAATGCTAAAGGCGGCCAGACTCTAGTGAACCGAGGCTGCAACAATGAGTAATATTGATAGGTTAGGGTACGTGAAAAGATGCTCAGCGTTATTGAAGCGATCAAAGTTACTTGGAAGGGAGAATGTTCACAGAGGGCAAAAAATGTGACATATCACAAACAGTACCGGGACCTTGACCTTCAATTTGACAGTAGACATTATTTATCTGATTAATACGTATCCAAACAATACGTTGGATCATCAAAGCAAGGGCAGAACTTGTTGATTTAAACTATAAACCGTGGTGTAACGAAAAAATTTGGTTATGCTCCTTATGCAACTTAAATGAAAATGAAACAGTTTACCATTTTATTGCTCTCTGTCCTATTCTAGCCGATATAAGAAATAATATTTGTGCTTTTTCAAAAGCAGTTTAAATCTGGAGGAATTTGAACTTTTATTGAATGGGAGAGATTGGTGGAGGTTAGGTAAATTCATGAAGATTGCATGGAACTTTAAATGGCAATTAATAAATGAATTTAATTTTAGATGGAAATTGAAAATAAAAATGCGGTTGGGGGGGGGGGCTTACACAATTTTGATATCTTCATTTTTTGGAAAAAAAGGATTACTACTGTAAATCTATTTATATACGTAAGTAATTTTAATTATATAACTAGTACTAAATTTATTAGTTTTAATGTATATTGAATATTTTGTGTGCGAGCGGGAGTGCCTGATTATATTAATGTAGGCCTATGTATGGATGGATGGATATAAATATAAGTGAACCATATGGTTCTAGTTTAGAACAGCTTGACCACAGGTTTTAATAGAATTACACTATATATAACTTTTTCTTATATATATAATGAAATTAGACACTTCACTGATCGCGGGAAATCAATTATAAATATTCTAAAACAAATATAACATAACAAATTAACAAACCAAAAATCGCTTATGGGATTTAACACAGACAATGAACAGACATTTTAATACGCGATAGGAACAGGGTTGCCAGATGGGTTGCAATTAGATTTAAGTGGGTTTATCAGTGCCTCCTATATTGCCTAAAATTAGAACCTACAATATTATAACTATACTGTTATCGGTAACATATTGGGACTAAACAGTATAGGTCAGTACCTCTAGTTTTTTTTTTATTCTAATATAATGTGATAATAACGACGAAATATTATAATAATACTGTTATCGGTAACATAT